>JABXWE010036066.1:0-18180 GCA_014611495.1 Limonius californicus
GATTATTATTGTTCATTCAAATTAAGGTAAACCTCTATTCTTCAACTTATCAGACTGGCCTAATTCCATATTTCAAACTTTATTTTCATTAATCCTTGAAGCAACTTTATGAATCAACGGAAGCGAACGCGAATATTACGTTTTGTGAACGAGTACGAGCTTGCAGTTGGTTAAATTAATTTTTCTCGGGTTCCAACTGTGGATTATTATTGTTCATTCAAATTAAGGTAAACCGCTATTCTTCAACCTATCAGACTCGCCTAATTCCATATTTCAAGTTTTATTTTCATTAATCCTTGAAGCAACTGTATGAATCAACGGAAGCTAACGCGAATGTTACTTATTGTGAACGAGTAGGAGCTTTTAGTTGGCAAAATTAATTTTTCTGGCGTTCCAACTATGGGATATTATTGTTCATTCAAATTAAAGGTAAACCTCCATTCTCCAACCTATCAGTCACGCCTCTTTTCACATTTCAAGCTAGCGCGAGCGTCACCTCTTATTTTGTGGTAAACCTTTAGTTTTTGTTGTGAATGAGTAGGGACTGTTAGTGGGTAAAATAAATTTTTCTCTGGCTCTGACTATCGGTTATTATTGATTATTGAAATTAACGGCAACTTCTATTATCTAATCCAAATTATCACACTCGCCTAATTTTGACATTTCAGGCTATATTTTCACTAATCCTTGAAGCAACTGTATGAATCAACGGAAGCTAACGTAAATGTTACGTTTTGTGAACGAGTAGGAGCTATTAGTTGGCAAAATTAATTTTTCTGGGGTTCCAACTATGGGATATTATTGTTCATTCAAATTAAAGGTAAACCTCCATTCTCCAACCTATCAGTCTCGCCTAATATCACATTTCCAGCTAGCCCGAGCGTCACCTCTTGTGAATCAGTAGGGGCTGTTAGTGGGTAAAATATACTTTTCTCTGGGTTCAGCTATGGGCTATTATTGATTGGTGGAGTTAAAGTAAACTTCTATTATCTAATCCAACCTACCAGAATCGCTTAATTTCACATTTCACGCTGTAGATACATTAATCCTGGAAACAACTGTATGAATCGACGGAGGCGAACGCGAATTTTACGTTTTGTGAACGAGGAGCTTTTAGTTGGCAAAATTCATTTTTCTGGGGTTCCAACTATGGGATATTATTGTTCATTCAAATTTAAGGTAAACCTCCATTCTCCAACCTATCAGTCTCGCCTAATTTCACTTTTCAAGCAAGCGCGAGCGTCATCTCTGGTGAACAAGTAGGGGCTGTTAGTGGGTAAAATACATCTTTCTCTGACTTCAACTATGGATTATTATTGACCAGTGAAGTTAAAGTAAACTTTATTATCTAATGCAACCTATCAGACTCGCCTAATTTCACATTTCAAGCTCTATTTGCATGAATCCTGGAAGCAACTGTATGAATCAACGGAGGCTAACGCGAATGTTACCTTTTGTGAACGAATAGGAGCTTTTAATTGGTAAAATGAATTTTTCTCCAGTTCGATAAGTAATATTTAGGCAGTGAACAATTCTTTGCGTTTTTCATTTTATACCAAAATACAAAAACCTTTTTAACTCAACGCATTTTACGGAATCTTTAATTTAAAATAGCGACCATTGATGTGTATACTAAAGTGTAGTACACAATCAGGCTATGCTTTCTTTCAAACGCCCACGCAAATAATGTGTAATGAATCTAATCCCAAACATTAACCACACAAACATTGCAGCGTATTGTTTTGAGTAGGAATAACGGATGGAAACCCCAATAAACGCGAATGCCGAGATTCCTTTAATACAAGCAGTGTGGTTATTTTAGGAGTTCATAAAATTACATTTCCACTACAGAACTGAATTCTACGACTAATATCACATACCTAAACTGTTCATTTTCAAAATTAAATTGAAGTTTTGTGTTATTATTATTTTGCAGCGTTTGTTATACATACGTATAAAGTTAAAATAGTAAGTATTAGAAAAGTCTACGCTGAAATAACCGACTGGGCTGTAACTTGAGCGAAGGAAGTTTAATATGTATAATCGATGATGATTAATGAAGCCCTTAAAAGTGGATATTTCCAAAATTTTCTAAAACCTACTACAGGCTACTTGTCTTCCACATCTGTTTCTGGGCTTTTTATAAGGCATGATTTATTTCGAAATGGAAACTGCTCTTTCGCTATGCAACTTCGTAAAGCTACAATGCTTTATTTTGTTATCAATAATTTTATTATTGAATTTTGCTAATTATTAGGTACTTTATCTGTTGTTTTCATGTTTGTGCAAATTACATGGTAAACAATTCTTTTCTAGCACTGTATACAATTTTAGTTAGTTCATACTACCCACATTTTACTTTATAATTAAGTATTAGCAACTCATTGGATTTACAAATGCGTCAAAGGCGGCGATTGAGAGTATTGCAAAAACTCCATTCTACCTTATTTTTACTAATATAATGCCAGGAGTTTAAAATTGCATAATCTCCGTCCTGAACATGATTATTACAAGAACTGAGTAAAATTTCAATTTTTCTCAAAGCAGAAACATTTTTATCGAATGTTTGATGTGTAGGTTTACTACACGTTTCACTTATAAATTTAACCTTTGCAAATTCAGGAAATAAAGAAACTACCCCATTGTATTCCTCACTGGAATAAAAACGTAGGAGTTTTTATGCATCCGCTGTTTAAAATAGACGTGCTTTAAATAGGAAAACATTACACCGTTTACGCAGCTTGGTCCTGCTGACTTTCATATCAATCAACTACTTTCACTGCAACATTTCGAACAAAAATCTTAAAGATTTTTCAGTTTTCGAAACAGTTGCTAAATACAATAGAATTTAATAAATATTTCCTACATATAAACAGAGAGAAGTTCTCTACGTCTCGTAAGAGATAAAGCACTCGAAGAAGAAGATATACAAACAGACATCGATTTACATAAATAACTATTCCGACATTTTATAAATAACTTTTCTATTTACTTCTTATACATAGATTAGATAGATAAATAGATAGACAGAGGCTATGTTTAAAAAATCTCTGGGTCACTTAATAATATTTAATATTATCATATACTCATAATTTCGTCTTTAATGTATTTTTTAAATAGCCAGTAATAACCGCCTACTAAACCAAGAAAGACTAAACAAGTATCTTCTAAGATTCAACAAAACTGGACGTCCATGAATAATCTTAATCGTCAGTCATTTAACTATGTCTCCTGTGATTTACTTAAATATCCCACAATATATTAAATCCTCAATTATAATTCCGGCTAATCTAGCTAAATCGAAAAATTTTACAAATATATGCGGAGATGACTATGGTTCACAGCTTTACGAAAACACCAGCTACTTAATTTTATTCTGAGCGATTTAGTTATTAAATCGCGGAGAATTTAATTGGGGCGCTTTAGTTAAATCGCATACAAATTAATTAAATTCACATTAACTTAATCAAATCATACTCGTAGATAGTTGATCTAAACTGTAAAAGATTAAGGTAAATCGGATGACATTTTAACGAATTTAAGTAACACGCCAGCAGTTGAACTCTATTGTAGGCGATTTAGTTAAATAGCGGAAGATTTACTCTTATCGGAAGAAATTTAATTAACTCGAAGACAATTCAGTTAAAATGTGATAAATTTTAATAAATCGGTAATTATTTAACACCCGTCCTCAGAGATTAATCACGAAGATCATTCACGATTTAGCTAAATCGGAAATGATTTAATTATACTGAGGACAGTTTAGTTAAATCGCAGGCAATTTTATTTAATACCAGGAAATCTGGTTGTCATAAGCAATTGGGTTAAATCCGAGAGAAGGTGATTTAAAAAAGGTTTTCAAGCACATGACAAAAATCTGCTTAAATCGGCAGGAATTTAGTTAATCACCCGACTTGCAGACAATTTAGTAAAAAACAAATAATATCATTAAACTACGACAATTACGGCTAAATCGGAAGAAATGCACGAAAGATCGCCCACGATATAGCTAAAACCCTAATTATGTAATTAAATCGCTGACAATTTAATTCTACTATGGCAGATTTAGTTAAAAGGTACGGAATAAAATTAAATCAGCGGAATTGATCTAAATGGCAAGATATTATTCATAGGTCTTCAACGACTTAATGTAAGAGACAGTCCAGGATTTATATCATACATCAGTGTCTCAATTATACCGTGGGCGATTTAGTTCAATCGCGGACAATATATTAATCTCGCAAAAATGTTGATAAATCGTGGAAGGTCTAGCTATATCGTGGGAGATTAACAAGTACTTTAAGAGATTTAATATATGAGCGAAAATGGTCTATGATATAGTTAAACTGTGATTAGTTGTGTTGCGGGCGATTGAGATAAATGACAAGCAATTTAAGTTAAACAGCAAGTGACTTAGCAAATATTTACTTAATTTAATAAAAAGGATATCCTAGGGTTCAGCTAAATCGTCACTGTAGAATAATAATATCGTAGACAATTAATTAAAGGATTCGATTATATCACAACCGTTTTTATTTAATTTAAACAAATTAATTATATCGTAGTCCTTACAAATTTAATGGAGATGATTATTATATTTAACTAAATGCCAGCATATTTAAATAAATTAGTTCAATAGTTCAATATGAATTTTAAAAACATGTTTATGTAAAATTAGAGAAACTGAGTTCAACTGGCACCTCTTAATTACTGTTGTAATTATTAATATAATCTAATAAGAGGAATTACAATACAACAATAATGCAGATCTTCAGGTTAAAGATCTTCTTAACTTGTTCTTCTGTGCAGGACAGTAAAGTGAGTTAAGTAGATCAAAACTCTAAATAAATTTTAAATCTTCTCGTGTAAAATTAGTAGATCTATGGAAATCTAACAAACATGAACGTGGGATATTTAAACGTACACGAGTGGTTTTCATTACATTATAAAGTTTGGCAATATAAATGACCTTCCACGATACTAATTTTAGAAAACTCAAATTTGAAATTATTGTCGCCCGTTCACGTGCCAAAGACGTAAATCACCAGCCAGAAACTTTTATTACAGCTCGATGGGTTCAACAGATCCGACACTAATGAGAAAATGATAAAAACGATCTGTTAGAAAAGTAAAATTCGTGGAAGGTGTAATAATTTCTGCGGTATATTGAGAGTAGGTCGTCAGCATACAAATTGAGAAACATCAAGCTGCGGAATTATCAAAGCGCAAATAAAAATCGAAAGCAGAAACGCCGACATGCCCTGCAAAAAGGCTTTTGGGTTTCAGCAAATTAGGTAACTACATCAAGAGGTGTCATAACTAACGAAGTTTCAGTTCCATTAGGTTATCTCGTGCTTGTTGTTTATGCATACTCATATTTTTAGAAGAGCGATGCCTGAAATTCGTTTCAGAGAAGTTTACTGGAAGCAACGTAAAGTGGAATTTGTACAAGCGAAAGAAACATAACCCAAGGAAGGAATACAAACATATGAATCCCTTTCTAACAATAGCTGATTCATATCTATATTTAACATTCTGAATAACGACACGGTGTAAGCAGCAACCAGGGGCAATTCATTGAATAAGTCACATCTGAGCAAGTGCAATGAATCTGGCCAACATCCATTGTCTGACGGGCACGGATAGTGATTTTAATTGAATGAGTATTCTCCGACGCCACATTAATAAATGTATCAAGTGGCAAAAACAGAAATAGCATTTAGACTCACCGTCTTCTTTGTGTGAATCGCCTGCGCACGTACCTGCAACAAAACAAGAAATTAAATTGCAAATCTAGAGCAGGCATTGCGAAATATCCTTAGATAGCATTCAGGAACTGGAGTACATTATAGCAAAACTTGAATGCAGTGCCAAGTTTCGCAGAAATCCCGATAAAATGCTTGAAACTTTACGGTACATTCGAGTCGTGTAGCTTAGTGAACACCATTTGAATAATACAACTGGTAGGATCACTTCGATTTTTGTTTTGCAAAAGCAACTAATTCGTACGACTGTTTGTCTTCCATCTTTCTGCTTCTTTGCCGAGTTAATGCTATGTATCACGTCCAGTACACGTCCCAATGCCGTAATTGTGCAAATACAATGTACAACAGAAACAAGTTGTTTATTTATCGAAGATCAGGAGTACTGATTATCACAGTAGACTTAATACAGAAATATCAAACCGCACTTAACAAAAATACAAATTATTATCTATGACCATCATTCGTGTCCGCGAATATATATTGTTACAATTTTACCCCTAATTCGTCTTATTATATACCATCTCTCTCTATTCAACGATTCTTCTTGTTATTAAAAATGGAGCATTAAATAATGATAGTAACAAGCCGAATACCAAGGATAAGAAAATTATATCGAATTAACAATGCCCAAAGTGAACAACGTAGGAAAAATACAATTAGGAAAACGGTAAACTAAATCATCTGAATAATAAGCATAATATGACAATTTGCAAGTAGAATCAAGAAATAAAAGAGGATAACGAACATAGACGGATTAATATACACGACAACGGAATTATTAAGAAGAGTATTATGGAAATTGGGAAAAAAAGAATAAGTATAATAAAGAAAGCAAGTGGCATATTAAACAAAATGTCTTGATTCATTATAATTCGCGTTAATTAATAAATGTAACAATATTATAAACCGGAATCAGAAAATTTGTAAACAAAATATGAGAATTAAAAAACTGAATACATATATTAGCAAAAAGGATGGAAGACATATGAAAGAGAATAATGTAAATATTTATGGCAGTAAGCGAAGCAAAACGACATATAAGGAAAAAAACAAGGAAATGAAAAGTATAGTAAAAACATGTAGACCAGTAAGTAGAATAAGAAAATCAGCAACAAGAATAAAAGCGCCGACAATAAGGGAAAAAAACAAAGGAAAATAGCAACGAAACTGAGAGGCATATTAAAACGAATACGAAGGACAGTAGGGAAAGTTAATTCACTAATCAAAAAATGCATAAGCAATTAATTGAATATGAAGAAGAATACTAGAAACAGCAGAGAAACTAAGACGCATATTAGAAGGAATATTAAAGATGGCGACGGAAATTGAAAGTAAAATAAAAAAAGAAAGAACATTAATAGGATACTAAGCAGGATAAGAGCAAAAGTAACGAAATATGGGAGAAAAAGGGCGAATAAGATAATTGGCAAAGACAATAAGACGATTGGCTACAAGAATAAATATAAAACTAAATAAAGCAAAACTGAAGTAAAGAAAATAACGTAAACAGAAAGAAGAAGACGTGCATCAGGAGAATAAGAGGAATTCATAGCCACTAAAAAACGTGTTAAGAAGAATAAAGAAAATATCGGAGATACCGAAGGAAATAGGTAGGTGCATACAGAAAATAAGAAAGCGAATAAAGGGCATATTAAAGAAAATGTGGATAATATTGTTATTAGGAAAAATGGGAAAATTATGGAATGGAGAATAACAGATACGGCAAGGATGGGTTCTGCGAGAAGTTCATAAACAGGTGCAAAACAAAGACTATAAAGAGGATAGTAAAACTTACGGGCATATTAAAACAGGATAATACAAGAAGTAGAAGGTAAAATAAATAATATATAAACTAAAATATCGTGGATAATATTAAGATAGGTAATAAATTTGAAAAGAAATTTGAAGGCACATCAAAGAAATAAGGAAATGCAAGATGTTTAATGAGCCACTATAAATAAAAGCGTATCGGGACAATACAAGACGTACTTACTAAGAAAAGACTAAGTAACAGTGTGGTGGTAACTCAGTTGCTAGAGTGCTCACTTGCTCGCTTTCTGATTAAAACGTCGATTCCGGCTTGAGTTCGAAACCTAAGCAGAACTATGCAGATTTATAAAAATCTTGTCTGCAACCCACCACACGCAATTTCCCAATCCAGCTTGCAACTTTTCTAGTACGATATGTTTGGTTTAACCCGTCTCATCTAACTTCAGGAAGCTGTACTTAAGCTGTGTCCCCTTACTTTAAGGACACCCTGTGAATAAATCAGGGCAATTTACTTCTTAAATATAGGTGTAATTTATTTGGACGGTTCGATTTATATTAAATGTAGAAGGCCTGCAAGAACATACAACTAATTAAAAAATGCATTTATACCAACAATGATGTGCAAATACAATCTTCAAAATGACTATGTATTTAAGACAATTAGTATAATTGATACACAGTGTAGATAGGATAATTTTATGTTCGTTAATTAACCACAACCAACAGAATATTTCCTGCAAGTCAAACTTAAAGCACTTAATGAATAACACTCGTAACAAAAATTGATAGTAGAATAATAGAAAAGTGTAAGATTTCCGCTCCCTAATTGTACCTCTGCAAAAGATGATAGAATTTACGTAAAAGTAGAAGGATATTGCTCAATATTACAGGTATTTAAGGAACACTGAAAACGACACAGAACCACAAAAATTGTAAAAAACCATGGGAAACCCGAATTATTATGAAAATGATGCAGAAATGTTTAAAAACCGATACGTAATATATTATTTACCTGCTGTTGTGCTTTTCCAACCTCAAATGAATGACAACATTTCAAAAAAGAGCATACGAAATCAGCGTAGAAAACATGACTAAAAAAATATAACCCTCATCATTATGAGCAGCAATTAACTTTTTATATAATACCATCAGATAGAAGACATTCACATAATTAACAATTACAGCTACAATTTGTTAATAACAGGCCTAAGATTAACCCCAAGAAACGCATGACCGCTGATGATGATGCACTTGCATCTAAAACAGCAACCGTTGCTATTTTTAGCTACATGATCAGACTGTGTTGAAGAGTATCCGCTTATGAGAAAACAAGCGGCGACAAAAAAAAGAAGCGCCGTCTGGCAGTAGCATTAAATACCGAGTTAGAATCTCCTTCTTGAATTTCCAGGGTGTGACAATGCAACTTCTTCGAAATTATTCTGAGGACATCAAAGTCGTGTTGAACCCATTGAAAACTTAACTTTTGAAGCACTATTTGTGCGGTAGCCAAGTTTGAACTCAAGGGCTCACCAGTTCGTGTTCGAGGCACGAAACGGATATTGTAACGAATAGTCACTCTTCTTCTTATTTTAGTCTTTCTCGTTTATCCATTTACGCTTCTGATAAAATCAAACGTCGCCAATGTTCTTTACACAGACATACAGTGGTGTGAAAAAGTTTTTTTTTTAATATTTTTCATTTCATCATTGCAAATATTATAATACTGGTACTTAAACACAATACTACTAATAACAATAGCTCACATGTTGATCTATAAAAAAACGGAAACAATTCGATATATAAAATTTATTTAAAAACAGAAAAATTGTACATTGTATATAATAATGTAGTCTATACCTAAACCTTTAATACAATGCACACTCATTAATTTTAAACTACTTTAGTACTTAATAGGCCATCCTTTGTTTTTAATAACTAATTCATATCTTTTTGGCACAGAATTCACCAGTTTTTGTAATACTTTCTTCGTAATGCGGCGATACGAGGCATCAATTAGGGATTCGATTAATTCAACTTTTTTGGTGTGCTTTTTTCTTGAAATAATGTTAGAAATCCCCTGCCATGCGTTTCCTATAGAATTTAGGTCCGGGGATTGTGCTGGCCGGTCTATTCTTTTAACTTTATTGGTCGACATCCAAGATTGAACAGCCTTTGCTCTATGACAAGGAGCATTATCATCTTGAAAGATAAAGGTTTTGGCAGGAAATAACTCTTTTCCACTAGACATCATTTTCTACTGTAGAACATCAATGTATTTGGTTGCATTCCTCATGCCAGATGCAACATGCAGTCTATCAACACCTTCAGCAGACCTGCAGCCCCATATCATGACAGAGGTTAGATGTTTAATTCTTGGCAGAACATACTTTCGTAAAAATGTGTCTCCAGGAAATTTTTCTAACATATGTGTTTCCAGCATGATTGTTAATGTTAAAGCTAGATTCCTCACTACATAATACCTTCTGCCATTGTTCAGGGGCCCAATGGCGATGATCCTTTGTCCTTCTCGAACGGTGGAGCCTTTGTTTTTCTGATAGGAGGGGTTTCTTCCGGGTTTTGCAACCCCTAGTCCAGGTTTAAGAAGTCTCCATCTTACAGTAGAAGTACATACACTTAACCAGTAACTTCGGACCATATTTTGGTTAAATCTGTCGAATAAGACTTCTGTCCGCCAGGCCTGTACTTCGCTAAACACTGTGGTTTCTCACTGATGTTTTTTTGGACGGCCACTGATGGGTTTATCTTCAATTTTTCCCGTCTCAGATTATTTTTTTATCACTCTAATAACTGTGGATTGATTACACTGTACTTGCATAGTTATTTCACGACTGGAAGCGCCTTGTATACGATGAAAAATTATTTCATCCGATAATTTGAACGGTTCCTTTTCGGATGGCATTTTGCCACTGTTAAGGACATGCAAAATGCACCCGAATTATCCATAGTACTTGTAGGTTTGTATTTACTGATAATATAATAAGAACTTGTCCTAATTATACTTCTAAGTTTCATCTTAAAATGCATTTTAATGATCCCATTAGAAAATACGCAAATAACTGATTATCGATTTTAGAAAAGGACTTACGTTAATTCGTTTCTATAGGGTTGTAAGGACCTAATTAAGAGATAAGTGTTGACATAGTTATTAAAATCAAACATATAAAAGTAATTTTTGGAAACTATCCCAAAAATGTAGCTAAACTTCAAGATAAAATTATTTTCTTGGGTGATGCAGAACTCTTTCACACCACTGTAGCTGCATATTAGTTTGAACGTCGCTTTCAATTTGGGTAATGAACTTTTTGACATTACATCCCTTGTTTAATTTAACATATTCTTTTAAAAAATAGTATGTTATTGAATAGAGCACTAACCCTCTAATGAATTGCAAAAACTTAAGCCGATAGGACACAAAGTAACAAAAACAGACCAGCAGGAATGTTAGTAATGTTAATAATGCATCATTTTTTTTTCTTCTTCTCGGTTTGCGCCACCCGTCAAGGGTCTTTACAGAGTCGACGATTTCCTTCCATCTATTTCTAGCACAGGAAATCCTCCGCCATTTACTAGCACCAAGTCTCTGTAGCTAGCTAGCACATTACCTAGCCATCTAATACGTGGTTTTCCTTTTTAGACGTGCTGACCTGGCTGGCTGTTGAACACTCAGCGGATTGTGCTGTCAGATGCCATCTATTCCACATGCCCTATAGCTTAGATGCGGACAAAGTTAACATTGGTTGAAAACTACAGATGCAATTCACCCAAGACGCTTAGGGGTATTACAATAGCGGGCCATACATTAATTCACAAAATTCCGTTAACAAATTGTTTCAAATGCGCTTATCAATTTGGGGAACAGGAAATTCAATAGTTCGGGGAATGCATGTGCTTTCCCTATGGAGCGTATTCAAATTCAGAAATTCAGAACCTTGTATGCAATATTCGCTGAACACAACCATGCAAGACGTAGAATATCGATTTGGTCGTTCGCAAACTAAAAAACAAGACGGTTTACGTAAAACCACGTTAAACTAATTTAAGCACAAGAAGATTTTCCATTATAGGAAAGTGATTAACTAATGATAGTTAAAAAATGAGCAACAAATGCAACTACAAACCGCCTGTTAATTAAAACAACAAGAACAAAAACTAGGCGTGGTTCTAGACTAGACTCACTACAAGACCTCTCTGCGCTAGGAGGAAATAAAAGGCGACGTTCAATATATAGTAACAACTCGTTAACATTCCAAATGTCACTTCCCAATTTCTAATGCAACGCTGCAGTTTTTCAATAGTCGGTCTACGGGTCCTGGCAAATGTAACTACGGTGAAAAATCTTATCTAAATTCTTCTGCATTCACATAGTTTAAGTTAAAAAGTGCCCTTATATTCTAAATACCATCCTGGAAAAACTTTCCCTCTATCCGCTAACTGAAACGTTAAACACTTTTGTATAAGCTACGAATGCATGCCGTAAATCTTGAGTAAACTATTATACATTGTGAATAGAGAATCTGTGTAGCTCAATAAAAGTATTCCTTACCGTCTTTCAGAATTTCCTTTTCTACTTTATGTTATACTTTGAATGGCGAAATCTACCAACTATAAACCGCTAAGCTTTAAACTATTCACTGTGTGTTGGGTTTTAGAAGCTTATTCTATGTTTGCGGTACCTTTATTCTCTTAAAAATAAGTATGAAAAATATACAATATAGCATACTGAATAAACATTAACAAACCACAGCCATATTCCCTGGAAATACTCTTTGAAAAACGGTTACCGTCATTTTCGTCGATTTATCCTAATCTACCACAGTTTTACCCATCTGATCTTTTAAGAACACTTCTCGTTTGCAGTTCGTTTTGACTTGTAGATCTGCTTAAGTAATCCTTGCTTAGCGCAAAGTGGTTTGCAATAAAGGGATTTGTAAGATAATGCAAATGGCTACCACATATGCTATAGCGGCAAACCTTTACATTGTAGGCTACTAAGTAAGTCGGTTTTGCGGAGACGTAACATACTATGTAATGCAGTAAATGTAAAAGAATACAGCTACAAAATATTGATTTATTAATAATTAATTGCTTATTAAAACTCATCTTCATCGTTACTGCCATCTCCTCTAAACTAATAATTATAAGACGAATAAAACTGACGATGTTATCACTTTCTTTGTGTTTTTTTCTGTATCCTGTATAGCTTCACATTATAAATACATCAATTGTCAATTAAAAATTGCACAACAGTTCTTAAGGTAAAATGTGTACAATTATTTGTATTTCTAAAATAAATATTATTAATATTTTTCATTAGGTACATAATTAGCAAAAAACTCAAACTGTTTACGTACACACGCTACTAAAACTTAAAGACAACATGCATTAGCTTAACAATTAACAGAGGAAATTAACTAAAACAACTTCTTATGTTGCTACTCGAGCAAGGGTCGCTTTTGTTTGTTTGCTTATCAATTAATAATAAGTAGACATTACATAATGTGTTTCTAAAGCACAAAAGGAAAACTTACTGGTCGTTCTATCTAACCATGTATATACCAGCATGAAATATCGATACCTCACAAGAAGGCGATGCGTTTGACTCTCCGTTTGGAAACCCAAATTCAATATAAGCAAATCCGTGTGAAGAGAAAAGTGGAAAATCTTGTCTGAGGCATTTAAAGTCTGCAATCAATACTAAATGCTATTTGAAAGTGACATCATGTCAAAACTTCCCCACCCAATAACGCACCTAAACTAAGAAGAACCGACGCTTACAGTGAAATTTCAACGTATACCAACTTTGCCTGAAATTCTGTATGATACTTCCAAAGAAATATTTTTCCTCTTTCAGCGAAACTCAATTTGGCCTCGCTAAAGCATATTACATACTACCTAATACTCGACAACAATCCCAGGAACAAAGAATGACAATAAGCGTATTGATTCTGCAAACTTGCCAAATAAAGCTTAAGCCACAGAGATTTAATCTTGAAGACTCCAATATCCGGTCTCAAAGATCCATTTCCGCCGACAGACGGTCGTGCAGTATTTTCCGCAGGAAAAAATTACAAATACCCGAAAAATCTCCTTAAAAAGGTAAACACGAGAATAACCGAAAGAAAATATGTTCGGGACAATAGAAGTAATTTAAATGTGTGTAAAATAGGAGCGAGAGAGTTCTTTATGGGCTGTAAAGTTATCCTATCAGACTCTATTGTCCGCGAAGGGTATTGTCCTGTAAAGAGAACCTTTTTAGCGAACCTACGCCGTCGCCTCATCACTGTTGTGCTCCTCAAGAGGGTTTTGAAGTGGCCAGACGGGACTAAGTACCCCTTTGATTGTTTAGAGCTCGAGCCTATTATGTTCTCCCAGAAATAAAGAAGAACGCGGTTATAAAAAATTACGGACAGGATTTCCGCTTATACATTTTGCAACTTCCTTAAAACTTAAATAAAATAAGCATGTAGATTGTCTTGTATTGTTATTCCATAATTGCGTCGAACATAAATACCACTTCTGTAAACAGACCACCCCCCAAGCTTAGTATTTTTTGAAAAAAAGCAGTTTTTAGTTCCTAAGAAACCCGTATTCAAACCTCCCCTAAGGCGATCTCCATGATAACCTGACCACTAATCATTAAGAACGTTTAGGGGTTTTTCAATGTTCTTGTACCTCTTAAAGACCAGCCACCCTTTGCCAATTTCCTAAAAAATGTGGATAGAAATTTCCAGCGCTGGTATATGAATAGATTGCTAGCCCTCAAGATGGATTTTCTCATGTTTACTACCTCCATCAAAAAACAGTAAACCAGTCTTATCCATTTCTAAGAAATGTTAGCAATTTGTTGTGCCTCTGAACAAAAGGACGTTTATCTTTAGGGAATATTACGGATTTTCCAATGCTTTATTGCATTCAACCCCCTTCTGTTAATTTCTTAGAAAACTGTTTTCGGACGTTTGGTAAACGTTATCAACGGTAGATTTCCTTATGGTGGAACTAAAAAGAAAACAGGCAACAAAGTGAAAGTAAACGCGGCCGAAGTCAAAGAGCTTTAGCTGAAAAATTTAAGTGTAGTAAAACACAGATTCAGAAAATGTTATCTAAAAAAGAAGAGTGCCTCCGGCCAGGTTCTAAAAACAGCAAAAGGCAATTGGAAGGTGTCAAAATGGGAACACATATGGACATTGATAATTTAGTGTCGGCGGAGAAGTTTCGGAAACTGAAACGGAAGTAAATGAAATTCCAATGTGTCAGCCTAAGGAGATCCTAAAACACTTGCTGGTGACGCAAAAACTGTCATCACACTTACACATCGAAGACTTTTATGCCAATTTAGATATCGCCCTAAACAAAATTAAAAACGAAATATTAAAATGGTATTAAAAAAATTTAAATCAAAATACCATAACAAACTATTTCAACAAAATATAAATACAATAAACTATGTACTATATACATATATCAAATATGAATGCTAAAAATGTGATTAATCTATTCCAATTAATTGTAAAAACTAGGGTTAAAAATTAAAGACCTCTCTACAAGGACCACCTCTATAAAAAACCACTTTGAGACCAGTCCCCAAGGTGGTTTTATAGAGGTTTAACTGCATCTGTTACAGTTTTATGATATGGTTTTGTAGTAGAATGGTAAGAAAAGTATCCAATTTATACATGGAACATTTCAGTAAATGGTAGTCTATGACAGAAGACTATTAGCGACTACTTACGAAGAAAACCAATTTGACACTTAAAACTTACTGAGAAAAAAATTGTATAGCATGAAGATTTATCGGAGATTCAGCTGGAAATTCAGAAAATACCACAACTTCAAAGATTATAACTGACATAACAACTCCTTGCTAGGCTTCCAAGTTACTCTTGACATGAAAAATGGGTCCGATTTCCACACAGCCGTTGTAAACGTTTTCCTAAATTGAAGCCCTTTATGAGGCGAAATGTCCCCACCTGTTGATGCTCCTACTATAACCAACTCAACAAAAATCTCCCTCAAAATAAATTACTTTCTAAAATGATTTAATAATGGAATAATGCAGATATTAAGTAAATAGGCCAATAGGTGTTGGTGTGGTATTTATATTGCACCCTCGACCATCCTCCTCTCTTCCATTTTGAACTATTGCTGATATATTTATGTCAACACTGAAACTAGCTGAAGGCATTGTGGTTAGATTAACTAGTTTTGAGGTTTTTGATTATCGTTATTAGTGAAAATTATATGCTAGTAATACTGACAACAGTATATTTTCTTAATAAACTATCACCACAATTTGCAGTATAATATAAAAGTGATGCAAGTATAAACGACACTTCACAAAGATATACAATACGGAAATCTAAAATAGAATAAAGATCACGTGCCCCAGTTATGATTTTTTAGATAGAAAATGAACCGGAACAGATCTAAATAGTCTAAATCTTGTATGAAGAAGAAAAACATAGATTTTACCCATACTTAAAATCTACTGGGATACGTGATTCCACCATCATTATATTAAATGGGATAATATGGCTCTTATGATATCTCGTTTGAGACAATAAGGTATATTTAAAAAAAATCTGGCAAGACATCTAAATCTATTTCATGTCGACGAAAAGTTTGTAACAGCAGAGATAAACTAGCAACACTTTACAACAAATCATTTATCTGGTGACGTATATATTCTATTACCTGACAAATTTTTATCAGCTTTCTGGCAACGACGACAAAATTCCTACGCGCCTATAGTATTTCACTAGGAAACAACTACAAAATGATGTTCAAATCATAAAAATTATTTACGTTTTTGCAGCAAAACATCTCGTGCTTTAGCTGAAAGATAATGAATATGCTGAAGGATATGCCCTTTCTACTACGTCAAAAATCGAAAATAACACAGCAGAAACAGTAATTGAAACATTCATAATAAATGGCATCGGATTTATGAACTCTTTACCTATTCTTCCCTCTTTCCTATTCTGACATCTATTTTCTATTAACACAGACCATTAGATATTCATATGCAATTCCAGGCTTCTAAATCTCATCAACAATTCTATTTAAGGATAACTTTATTGCGCAGTGGGGTATCAAAGATGGAACTGCAATAATCCGAATGGTACACTAATTAAACTCGATCGTTTATGTGACGCAGTGTTCATTGTCAACACGAGGGGAGTTTCAAATATTTCCAGCCTGAGCCCTTTAACGAAGTGGTAAAGCTTGAATTTGTCAAACCTTTATTGTGGACCTCATCTGCCATAACAGGGGAAATGATTTAACTGTGTTTCGGATTAATATGGATGGCATAGCTCCAAAAGAATTTCATGAACGACTTTAAAATATTTTTACTGTCAACGTAATATCGCTACAATCCTTTCGAGACATTCTTTCTGTGACGTGCGTGTAAAGTAATATATACAAACCTAGAGGGCCTACTTTTGAGCGCAGGCACCAAATCACAGGAAGTGCATTACACTTCTCAAAAAAAAGGGGCTCTTCGCAGAAATGCCTCGCGCTTTAGCCACTGACTTCCAAGGTGCAACGGTCGTGAAAATCCGGATGTTCATGGACCTAAGATCAAACTACAAATGTTAGACAGCAGCGATGTGTCGCAGAAGAAAATCTATGAAAGATGAAGCTATATCAGGCCGGCCAATAGAAGTGAATAAATGGTTTTTCTGCTTATATCAGAATTAAAATGTTATAAATAGCTGCAGCCATTGCTCCTTTTCAACGGATTGTGCAGGATGTGTCGAGAAACTATTCTGTTATCGATAAGCAAAAAAGACTAGAATATTCAATGGAAGATCTTGCCTACTGAACAGCAATAAGAAGCATTTTTATACCGCATTGTATCTGCTGATGATTCAGAAACAAAATAAGAATACATGTAACAACAATATAAAAAAATCCCCCGCCGAAGAAATTTCATATTTTTGGATTTCCGGAAGAAATTGGTTATTTTCAGCCAAGTTGATATAGCACCCACGTGAAATCATTAAGGAGAAACGTCACAGTGAGTCAATTACCAGATTCTGACAACTTCATGACAACGCCTCTTCGCACAAGTACAGGGTGTCTCATTTTTGATGTTTTTGCAGGGTATCTCGGAAACCATGACAGATATCAAAAAACTAACTAAGCAGTCTCGGGCTCTTTTTTTGAGAAAATAACAATAGCGCAAACAGATCTTTGCTATGGCGATCGGTTAGAGAGCTACAGGGTGATTGTTAAAATTTGGCTATTTTTAAAATTGTTTTTATCTCGGTTATTATTAGCTGTGCAGAATAATTTTAAATTAGTCTTTTACATAGTTTTTCCTGCAGAATCCATTGACGTCCTCATTTGTTTACTATGGGTTACAGGAACGGAGCAATGGAATAAATTTGCATTTTTTTAAAAGGAACACCCTGTATATTTTTGCGTAATTTTTGTACTCTTCAAATTTCCTTTACGAATATATAATATACTCTATATATAATCATTATAATTAAGCTGGAAAATGGTATTTTATTAACATTAAGTTTCAATTATTAATTAGGAGGCCTAGCATGCAAATAACAAAGGATAAAATATATGAGGAAAATTTAAATGCAAGAACTTCCTTGAGAATTCTGGAAAC
>JABXWE010036067.1:0-25552 GCA_014611495.1 Limonius californicus
ATAAATAATATTTGATGGATCCTATTTGGGTGGTGACAGCTTTTTCCAGTAATCTTTAATCCTTTAACAACTAGAAGCTCTCTGAACAGGTATGCGGATTACTGAGAAGTACATTCCTAACGCCTGTGCGCAGGTTGGGGGTGTCTAATTAAGACGAAAATACATTCACGGTCGCTATATTTCAATAATAACGAAAAATAAAATAGAATCCTAGGAAAATCCCAAAAACATCGTTGAACCAGCGCCTCTAAACTCTAAGTCTGTTCCTTCCCCCACGTATAGAATATTTGCAAATAAACAATTGCTTATAAATGTGTGTTTCTGTTGATATTAAGTTGGTAGTAATTGCATGTACGTTAGTAGCGTCTCATAAAAATAGGTAACTTAAAAATAACGAGTTACTTTATGGTAACTTAGTAACTTATTCAAGTTACTTTTATAATTCTGTAACTTAGTAACTTACTTAATTACTTTTTTGCCGAGTAACTGATTAACTTACTTAGTTACTTTCTTAGAGTAACTTACCCAACACTGTAAATTTGCTACATTACAGTAGTATTAATGTAGAACGTCGACAATCACTTGATAACCTGTTGGAATGGCTATTCACATTTCAAAAAATAATTGTTGATTCGTTTTTCCTTTCATGTATACAGGGTGATCCAACGATGCGAGCGCGGACGATTGTTAATTAATGATGAAAATGGCGTAGTATTTTATTAAACAGACTTGTTTATTCTTGATTGTACAGGATGTTACGCAAAAACTGCCTGACGAAACATTATAAAATGATTCACGGGAGAGTACGAGCCTATCATTCCAAAAATAGGCTCAACTCAAAACACGTATCACAAGATACAGCGACATATACATTTTTATTGAAGTATTATAAATCAGAGATGTCTACCATATCAAACAGGCACCTTTGATTCATAATACCCCAAATAAAAATTTAGATAACGCGGACTTTCCTGATATTTATTTTGGGTTGCTTATTTTTGAAACGGTAAGCTCGTATTCTTAACATGAATCGCCGTGCTAATCTTTACATTTTTCAATTCCTGGAGAAATAAAATAATATGAAGTTGTGAAGGTCTAATAATCACAATCGTTTCTGCTTTATTCACTTGTTTAGGTAAATATCTAAAGAAATTGATTGTCGAATTTTTTTATGATGAATGAAAATAGTTATTGGTAATTTACTGAACAAACATGTTGGTCCTTTGTCTTCAGAACCCCGTGGTTAATTGAAATACAGCAATTTATATAGCGTGGTCTATATTCGTAAGAAGCTATACTAAACAATTTTCTTAAATAATAGTAATTGTTTGAAAGTCAATTAAAGTAGCTTTAATATAATACTAGTACTGAATACCAAAAATCCAAAACGACTACAGTAATTTCCAAATTTTGATGTAGGTAATATTTAATGTTTTGATAATTAATTATCCACTTACAAATGTATTTTATACGTAAAATCGTTTTCATTTATAATAAAGCACTCGTTGCGACATTGAAATATGTTGATAATTGGTTTGAAGGGAATTTATTATTTATGCAAGGTAATTTTGTTAACTTGATCAAATATCAATATAAATGTGAGTACTTCTGAAGCTGAAGTAAGCACGTACCATTAGATGATTAGACTATATACAGAAACGGAACAAATTAAATTATATAGAGGCATACGACAAGGGGACCCAATATTATTCAATGTGGCATTAGAGGATATATTCAAGCAACTGCAATGGGAAAAATATAGCGTCAACATTGAAGGACAGAAACTAAACAATTTCAGATACGTGAATGATGTAATATTAATAACTGAAGACCCAAAAGCACTTGAGATGAAGAAATGAAGATCTAAAAGCAAAATCTGAAGAAATAGACCTGACGCCATTATGAATAAAACGAAGATAGAAATGGAAGGAAATCTGGCAGTCCATATCCCAAGACTGAAGATACCAAAACTAACAGGTCCTAGACCTATCTCAAGAATAAGAAGAAGAGAAGATAAAGAAAAAATCTACTTAACATTACAACCAACCTATCATTTTAACCGGAACAAGAATAGAAAAAGTAGAACAGTACATATATCTGGGACAAAACATCAGAATAGACAGAAATGCAAACAGCAGTCCTGAATCGAAGGATTAGATTGGCGTGGGCCGCATTCGGTAGATTAAAACGTATATTACTATTACTAAAATATCGGTTTTTATATACGGTACAGAAACATGGGCACAAACTAAGAAAACCACGAGCAAACTATAAACTACGCAACGTCACGTTTAATTCAAGATTACTTTTAAACATCTCACTTAATTATAGGAAGTCAATAGATTTTACCAAAATTGAAAGTAAAGTAGCTCTGGGCAGAACACATCGCACGGATGGAAAAAAACGAAATAGACTCGAAAAGCCACAGAATGGAAGCCGTGGGGAGATAGAAGAAAACTTGAATGTCCTATACTACCATGGTACGACGACGTCCGAAAAGTATCGGGAAGAAAATGGATGACAGCAGCTCAAGACCGGAATAAGTGGAAAGAAATGGAGGAGGCGCATATCCAATGTTGGATGCGAAGCGTTGAATGGAGAGTGAGAGAGGGGGGGGGAGAGAGTGTGATAACGAATAAAAAAGTAAAAAATGTGTTCGAATAAAAATATTTAGTTACCCAAATGGCACTTTTTTACGTAGCATTCGAAGAAGCAGAAATATTAAAAAAATATGCAACTTATGATTGTGCGTAACTCTGCTTCGTACAATATTTATATATTTTGATCATTTTCATCGTCTCGCACTGTTAGATCATCATGTATTGTAGTACACTAAATAATAACTTTTCTGCTGAAATTATTGGCTATTATTTAAAATTCAGGTTTCAATTTGTTTTTAATTTTAGGGTGCTCTTAAAGCCCGGGCAGTCTTATGGCCGGTCTTTCAATGTTGCGATAAAAGTTTCCGATAGTTGTCAGGCAGTTTAAACTAACCCCCTTTTTTTGCCGTTCATTCATACTACTGCCCCCCCCCCCCGACCCGCTTTTGCATTATTTCAGGAGGGTGCGGGCATCCCCTATACACTAACAATTCATGCAACATGCACCTTAAACTTAAAAACTTAACTAAGTGAAATGCGGTCGCCTCAGCCGGGATTCGAACACGCCGCCGATCGGCCGCATTTCAGTGTGACCTCGAGTGGTAGCGCGTATTCGCACTGCTCCACCGGGGTCCATATAAACTAACCGCTAGGATAAATGTACTAGACAGCGTTTTTGCGTGTTTTAATACAATTTATCCTACTGGTTTGGTGTCCGCCAAATTCTTACTGGTTAGCTACCACTGGGTCTAAAGAATGTGTGACATGTATCGTACAATGGTGTATGGAAAAGAAAAAATTATCTTAAAAGCAGTGAGATACTTACAAAGATACTTATATGTTATTTACTAAACGCTGAGGGGTTGTGAAGGACGTCACTTGCCGTAGTTGGTAGTAAAATATGGAATATAAATTTGCAGTTGTTATGTGTAACCCTTACAATCATTTCTTTCTGGGGTAAATTTATCTATTTATTAGTTACTACACCAGAAAAAATAGCATTAATTTTATCAACACTTTATTAACATTTACATTCGTTCGAAATATTTCATATCACCTCGTACACACTCGTAGCTGCCTTATCCTGCCGAAGTAGTACTGTAGGCTGCTTCTGCTACCCGATAAGTTTAATCCTATGGAATAAGTAAACTTACCTCTGACGTAGACTATAGGACGGTTGAAAGACAGAAATGACCGTAAGAAGGAGGATAAATTTGAGTGTTAGCTTGTCCAGAACTTTGTCGGCATATTGAACGACCGGCCCTTAAAGGCATAACATTTATACTAAAAATATAACACATTGTAGCCGCTGTTAAATTAACACTGCAACCCAACATGCATGTATCGAGGCAATGGGGTTGTTGACAATTTGTCTTCTTCTGTCTACAGGCCATTGGCCATTAGCTACAGTGAGTAGGTTTTGAGAGTCCTCGTTGCACGCATGCCAGGCAGGAGACTAACCTAACCCCTCTAACATAGAAGGAAAGTTCCACTATATGGTTTACGATTGTCAAAGATGTTCGTATGATAACCGGAACCGACGAATCCTTTGCAGTAATAACCAGTACATATATTTTTTTAATAAATTAAGACACCGAAAAATGGAAAATGAAGTTCATCATTGTGTTTAGAATTTCATGTGAAATCCATAATAATAACCAACCTGCACTGTGTTCTATTTGTAACAACAAAGACCCATGTAATTTATCAAAAACGTACGACTTTGTGAAAAGCGAATAATGTCCTCATGTTCGTCATGTGTGCTTTTCAAGAAGATACCTCTAAGAGTTTCAGAGTTAATAATATTAATTCAAACACCCCGTATTCTAGCAAGCCGTTTGGGAACGGTGTTTACCAAAATGGTATAATATTGATGTTCTTAATTTTTTTCCCAGAATTACAGGAGGAGCATGTTTTAGAGATGCTTAGTTTAAAAAAAATCTTGGAATGACTGTCTCCACATTTACGAAAAGTAGTAGTTTTAAGTATTTAGTCTGTAGTTTTATATTATCCCTTTATAGCAAACAGCAATTGATAACCTAATTTTGTAATAAAAGAAGTGTTGGGATAGTTTCATTCAATGAGCGCCAGCACATAATATAGTGTACCTATACCTATATAATGTAGCTATGGCGGTGTTATCGGTTTCAGAATACAATTCCCATCTGCGAAATTAATTTGAGTATTGCAGGGTTTATATTTGAGTACATACACGGTTTTGATTTTCCTTCCGCTGCTGTATATTCGGGACCGTTGACCTCTGCTTGTTAATTGATTTTCCGACGCGCAATACGTTTTCAAAATGTAAATCCGAACTATGGTAACGTTAATAACTATTTCGTTTAGATTTACTTTAAATCTAAGTGATAATCGAACATCAAACAATGCAAGGTAAGTAAAAATACGCTTGTTTTCCATTTTTCATTGTTCATACAATTATAAATAGTGGTCATTCAATCAGTTTCTAGTAAGATAGTAGCGTTGATAATTACTCATGACTTTAACCGATAAGAAATCTATCTAACCGTAACAATTGGCTCTCGTGTAAGTAACTTAAACTGTTGTGCTGGGAAGGAGATGAGCACGAGATATTAGCCAGTTTTTGTTGTTTTTCAATGCCAGCTGATAACCATACAAATACAATCTCGTCTGTTGGAATCCAAAACTGTGATTACAAAGTAAAATGTGTTCATACATTTGAAACCAGTGCACATCAGTCGGTATCGAACGCGAATAGTGGACGTAGTGTCGTGATCTTGCATACAATTTAAAAAGGAATTAGAAAAGGTATGTTCAGGTGCAGGATTCTATGTTAATTTCTTATTTTGGTGGGCGTATTCAGATCCAGATAACTGTTACTTGTTTTTGTTTGTGTGGTGTGGGTTGACATTGTGTTGAATGAATGTGACCATGAGCACTTAAAGTTATGTTTTTTTCTGTTGTGTGTATCAGTTTGGATTGCAGCATAACCATATTTTAGTTCTATTTTTGCGCAACTTAATAATTGCATTTTCATACAAACAGATACAGAACATTCAAAAATGATTGAGTTGGCAATGCTGGGAACTAAATTTGGATTGGCCATGAATTATAGTCCCTGTGATATCCTTTGATATATTTTTATTTATTTATTTGATACTATTTGCTATCTGCATACAAACAATAAGCAAATCATATGTTAGTACTTGCTATTTAAACGGCAGTAAACAATGACATATAGGTTGAAATCCATTGATTAACAACACAGAAGTTACTTAAACATATTTGTTTAGCAACACAAGTCAGTATAATAATTAATTAACTTTATGAGGTAAATCTAACGCTTTATGTCTGTTTAGTTTTTTGTATTTATACAATAATTGTCCATTAGGTTTAGAGCCAAAGAATTTGGAATGCTGTTCTAATTTGCTTCAATGCTTTTCACTGAATTTTACTGTCACAACTTTTACCTAAACTTACATTATCTGAATTTGCATTTTGAATTGGAATATTTTTGTTAACTGTATGTTGGGTAGGCTGTTTTTCCTCACAGCTGGACTCCATATGCCCGTATGGTTTTGAAGACTGCGTTGTAGACGAGAAGCTTAAAACATAAGGAGAGTTTAGGTGCAATAGTGCTTAGTGAACTTTAATCTAAGCTGTTTCTTCCAAATGTGAGGCTTCCAAGCAAAACCTTTGTCAAGATGCAGGTCGAGGAATTTTACCCCGCTCACTTGTGTTAATGATATGCTGTTGGTTAATACCCCTGCATTTGGTGATGGTAATGTGAAAGGATTTCGCTTAGTTTAGTTTGACACACCACTTTTTGGTCCAATGCAATAAGTTCTGTTGAAGAATATTAATGGGATTATCACTTGGTCTTTATGTCCAGAAGTTGCAGTGAGGGAATGCTGATTTACAGGCCTATCAGCAGTGAAAATTAGATACAAAATTGGCCGGAGGACGCTGCCCTGCGGTACACCCGATTTAATTTCATGTTGCCCAAATTTTACTTAGAAGTGCCTTCTCTTTCAGATACAATTTGATAATGTAGAAAGAATGAGCTAGAGATTTTTTCAAACTGATGGTCTGCGATAATGACGTTTTCTTCCAAGATTGGCGTTAATATTCTGGCCAGCAATTTTTCCAATGCTTTACCGAATACAGGTTACAAGTAGCAAACTAATTGACCTGTAGGGGTTAACTTCATTTGGCGGTTGCCAGGTTTGTGAATTAATATTGAATACGCTACCGTCCATTGTGCTGGGAAGTAACTCAGTTTCCGGACACCGTTGTATAACATGGTCAATATTAGTAGTTCCTTTCATGGCAATTCTTTGACTAATGTTCCTGTAATTAAAGCGAGGCTTTTTTGATATTTAGGTTGTGTTTGACCAGATCTTTCATTTGCTTTACTGAGTGAGTTGGAGAGGTGTTTCTAAGGAGTTTTATATTTCATCTTCCTCTTCGATGGTTAGTTGTGGTGGAATTGGTTGGAAGACATTTACTAAATGTTGGACAAATAGATTGGCTTTCTCTACTTAGGAGCATGCTCATCAACTATTTTCTTCCTTAAAAGGGGGAATTGGTTGGTTTGGCATTTTATTAATTTAATTGTCTCCCATAGGGCATAATTAGTGTCATCTGTTGCGCTCAAATTTCTAAGATATTCCTGAAAACCCTCGCTTTTTTTGTGTTTGATCATTGCCTTCAGATCTGATGATGCATGACTGTGTAGTGTCTTTTATCTCAGGAGTATCTTGTATTTTGCAGGTGTTTTTAGCCATCTTTTTGCTGCAATGTTACTCTTTCTACTATAGGGCAAAATTCTTGAACTGCTTTTGGTGTAATTTGAGGAATTGCTTCCACAATTGCCTCTGTATTGGAGAAGTGGTAGACTGCTGATTTTCGATTAGTATGAAGCGAAATTTTCATGTTTGTTGTGAATGTAGTAGCACCAATCAGTGCGTTTGTTGAATAATTTGAATGTTGGTCTGAAACTAAGGTCGTGTTACTTCTGGTATAACTGGAAATAATATCAACATTTCGCTTCTAAATGTATAGTTATATTTTTTATTCTGTATTTTAAATGTACGTCAAAATAGCTTTACAGAGATGGACAAATTGCATATTTGGACTTCAAAAACAAGAAGGTTACTAAACTTAAATCGATTGAAACTTCTTATTCAGCCATTCATAGGTTTTAGGGACAAGCTTTGCTACTAAAAAACAGCTTTGTAGGTAGGTATTCGAGTCCGTTATCAGGTCACAAGATTGCAGCGCAATAAGTTTCGAACAATATCTTTTAATTTGGAAATAAATGCCTGCCTTTCGAGTTGTTTTAGTATTTTCAAAGTATTTTAATACTTAAACGTTGTTAAATGACAATGTTTAAGCTCTTACGGATGGCGGTTTAGAGCCGTATTCGAAGATTCTACAGGACTATTCACAAAAGATAATGTACCTACATGTATGTTTTTATGCAACCCATTCTACGTGCCACAGGCCGCTTTAAATATAATTTGAAATTTGTATATATTAGGAATTATAGGCAGCGTAAGTGACAAATGTTTCTTAAAATATTGGTAGTTGTTTATGATTAAATGGCATACGAATTAAAATGTATAACAACGACGAGAGAATAGGCTTGTAAAATGGGTTGCATAAACACGTATATGTAGGCTGATTTTCTTATGTGAATAGCCTTGTATTTAAGAAGATTCAATAATTTTGGAAGATAAACTGGTTTATTTAAAAAAATGTAAACCATGTCATTTTAACGAATAAAGGCTATTAAATAATTCAAAGTTTAAATAAATTGGATTAACGAATTAAGGGTCCGTAATATTAGAACCTACAAAAAATCTTTATGGCCTTAGTTTTGAAGTTAGAAAATATTTTCAAAATTAATTATGTAGTGGCCTGTATAGCATCCAATTTCAAAAATTGCAGATTAGCTATTGTGAAAAACAATACAAATAATATATATATATATATATATATATAAAAATAAAAATTAAAAAATATTAAAAGCACTATAGCTGGGGACAAATTTTGTCGCCACGCAAAATAAGCGAGTACGAAGGTTGTCAACAACTTCACTTTATTCAAAATTTTTTTGTAAATTTAAGTTTTCCAGAAAGTTGATGTACAAAGTATTTTAAATACAAACCTATAATTGTATTTCAATTACTGGGTAGAGTTTTTTTTCTCCGATTTAATTAATTAATTTCCCAATCCGGTTTGCAACCGTGGGGTTTTCATTCTGTCGTTTATATTCAAGGTTAAACTGTAAGTCCCCTGTATTTCTACCTTAGCGCTGAGGAGAAACACGTGACAGAAGAGGCCGATTCTCAACAGTGGGACAAAAAGGCTGCTAATGATGATTTATAAATAGTGTGGGGTTGCTGAAGAATTTTTCCAAGAAAATGCCACTTAAAGTTTTAGTGTAAACGAATTTGCAGAGAAAATTTCCATCAATATGTGTACATTGTAATGTTATCACTAAGACATAGTTAACACAGTTGAACTTGCGAACTTGTTACATGTTAAACTATCTTGATTGGTCTGTTAATTGTTTCGTCTTCTTCTTCTTCTTCTTATTAAGCTAATAGCTTGTTCATTCCAGAATATCTTTCCACCTTTTGTTTGGTCTTCCGGGGCTGCGCTTCCCGCGTGGTCTTCTATCTCTTGCTATCTTTACTTGTCTGGTCTCGTTCATTCTTGATATGTGCTGATTCCATTCATCTCTGCGTCGTTCTACCCATTCTCCGATCTTTTGTATATTACACTCTTGTCTAATATCTTCGCTTCGAATGTGGTCTCTTAGGGATTTGTTTGTTATTTTTCGAAGTGTCTTCATTTCCACAGTTTCCAGCATCTGCTTTGTTTTAACTGTATCCGCACGTGTTTCTGAGGCATATGTCAGTACCGGTCTTACTACTGATTTGTATACTCTTACCTTTAGTTCTGTTCTTAAGTATTTATTTCGCCATATGCAATCGTTCAGGCATCCAGATATTCTCAAGGCTTTATTGGCTTGTCTTTGCACTTCATCATTCAATCTTCTGTCACTCGTTATTTCTGTCCCTAGGTAGTTGAAGCTGTGTACTTGTTCTATTATTTGTCCGTCTAGTTCTAGTTTACATCGGAGAGGTTCTCTACTTATTGTTAGGCATTTGGTTTTGTTAGTGGCAACGTTTAATCCGAATCTCTTACAGCTATTTGAGAAATGAAATAATAGTCTCTGTAGATCATCCTCGTTGTCAGCAGCTAGCGCTGCATCGTCGGCGTAACAAATTATTCTAATTTCGGCATCTCCCATTCTGTAGCCTTGTCTATTCTTGATATCTTCAATTATTTCATTCCTTATCATGTTAAATAGCATCGGACTTAATGAGTCTCCTTGCCTAATGCCCTTGTTTACTGGAATTGTTTTGGATAATTTACCATTTGTTCTAACTCTGCTCTGGTTATTCTTATATATATCCTCTATTAGGTTAACTATGTTGTCTGGAACATTATATTTAGCTAGAATCTTTAGTACATGATAGAGTTGAATATTGTCAAATGCTTTAGTAATGTCCACAAAGCAAAGGAAAGCAGGCGTATTAAATTCTAATGCTTTTTCAGCTATTTGTCTAATAACAAATATGGCATCGTTACATGATCTTCCAACCCTGAATCCGTGTTGTTCGTCCCTTATCTCTATAATTTCTGCTAGTTTTTGTGTTACAATTTTTGTTAGAAGTTTTAGTGCACTTTGTAACAGATTTATGCCTCTGTAATTATTAGGAATTTGTTTTTGTCCCTTTATAAATATGGGAATTATTATACCAGTTCTCCAGGAGTGTGGAATTGTTGCTTTTTGGAATATAGTCTGCATCATCTTAACTAATTCTTGTGAGAGTACAGGGCCTCCATATTTCAACATTTCATTCGTTATATCATCCTCGCCAGGCGATTTTCTATTTTTTAGTTTTCGTAAAGCTGTCAATATTTCTTCCTCATCAACTTCGAGTCTGGTGCGTACTGTCCTTGTTCTTTCGTCGTCCTGCCCTCCGTCTCTCGCGTTTTCTGCGTAGAGATTTTTAAAGTATTCGACCCATATATCCTCTTTTATTTTATTTGTTTCTACAAAATCTTGCACTTCTTTCTTTTGTGTACGTATCATTCTCCATATTTGTTTTTGTTGACCGTAAAAGTCTCTCTGCAGATCGTTTGTATACTTTTCCCAGTAATTTTCTTTTATTTCTCTTATTTTGGAGTTGATTTCATTTCGTACCCTCTTATAGTTTTCGCACTCTTCATCCGTCTGCGTTGACTTATATCTTCTATATGCTGCTCTTTTCTTCTCCGCTAATTCTTTAACTTCTATACAAAACCATGGTTTTTTGACCTTGGCCTGTTTGTCTTTATTGGTTCTTTTGAAGCCTAATGCTTCCTTTGCAGCCTGCGAAATATTTGTCTTTAATTTATTCCACGCTTCATCTACTTCGTCCTCTTCCTGTATCTTGTTCTGTAATATATGTTGCTCTAGTCGTGTCTGATACAATCCCTGTACGCTTGGATCCTCTAGTAGCTCTATTTTGAGCTTCTCTACGTATTCGGGTGTTTTCCGTTTAGCTTTCTGTAGCTCTAATCGTATTTTACCCAACACTAACTTATGGTCACTATCTATTTCTGCTGCGTTTAATGTTCTGATATCCAGTATCTGGGATGGATGTATGTGTTCATTTGAAATTATGTAGTCAATAATTGATTTACTCCCTCTACTGTTTTGCCATGTATACTTGTATTTCATTTGGTGGTTAAAATATGTATTGTTTATTCTCAGATTATTATCCGCGCATAAGTTAATTAAGCTATCGCCGTTGTTGTTTTTTGTTTCCTCATTAAATCGCTGTTTTACTCCTTGAATTGTGTCATTTCCTATCCTCGCGTTTAGGTCACCCATCAATAAAACCGATTGTCCTTTTGGTATTAAATTCATGTATTCTTGTAATTTTTCGTAGAAATCTTCAGTGTCCTGCTTGGGTTTTGAGTCCTCTGGGGCATATACACTTATTACATGCAAAATGCCGTTATTCATTTTTAAGGTCACTGCTACTATTCTTTCGGATACATATATTACATCGTCGATTGCTGATTCGTATTTTCTTTTAATTAAAACCCCCACTCCTTCTTTCCCTCTTTCTTCTTTTCCTACACCACTGTAGATTAAGGTGTAGTCCTCGTATGGTATTACTCCTTTACCTTTCCTTTTTGTCTCCGAAATACAACATATATCTATATTGTTTCTATCCAACTCCAACATCACTTCCTGTTGTTTCTTGTTCCAAGACCGTACATTCCAGCATCCTATCCTGATCACTCTTTTTCTCCATTCTTGCTTTTTCCGTTTTCGCGCAGTTTTCGTCGTCATCAAATCCGTTCGATTCCGAGGCTGTTCTCTGGTTCTAGGAGCTTACATTTATTTTCCGGCGGATAGGCTGCTAACCCGTTCCGCCAACCCTCCTCTTTTACCCGGGCTTGGGACCGGCAACGGCACCCAACAGGCTACTCAATCCACCCGTCAAGTGTCGCAGGCAGAGTTAATTGTTTCGTGCTTTAGTTAATCGAGATTCGTATTCATTAAAAATAATCAGTTGCAATTATTATAGTACTGCAGTTAATTGTCAATTAACTCAAGTTGAAAGTAAATCATTAGGCGGCGCTTTCTCCCAGAAATACTTTTGCAATCTTATAGTATTTTTACACCATAAGAAAGAGAAAAATACTCTAAAACTATGATGTGTATATTAGAACCGAATAAATAATTTTTCTTTAAAACCTCGTCTTCTAAATTGTATATTAACAGCAGAAAATTATTAATTATGTTAAAAAAAATAAACTTTTTTGAAGTTCCCTGACCTTAACACACGAGGAGTTATCAATTTATTTACAATTCGATTCAAACCATTAACGTAGTTTGAAGGTTAGACCATTATGATTTAGTTTTTCCCCAGTTCTGATTAGATTCTGCAAACTGCTCTTACGTTAAACATGTATGCATATTGCATAGTAGCTACGTGTAGTAAATTGTTGCTAAGTGTTTGTTGCATTTAGAATAAGTACCGTTTGGTTTCTGATAATGTAGTAATTAAAATGATAGTTGTATAACTATATCATGATAGATAACATTTTTCTTTCAAATCAGTTTGGGAACGATAAGAATTAGATAAAATGAGAATATGGGCCTTAATTCTGGACAATCTGTAATTACCTATATTTCAAATCTGTGCAGGTATCTATAAAGCGTTTGGGTTTATTAAAGAAAAAAAATGTTGCTTTGTTAATTTAAAATATTTAATCTATCGGGTGACCACTAAATGAGGTAACAGCATGTATTTTTTTTTGTTTTTAAACCTATTAAGATTGATTGAAGAGGGTGGTTTAATTAAATAAATAAACTTTGGAAAACCCTTACCACCACGATTATCATAGTGGTAAGGGCTTTTCCAAAGTTTATTTGTTTTTTAACCTATTATTTAAAAATTTTAAACTAGATACAACATTTTTAGATAAATCAATAAAAAAGGACACTTAAAGTTTATTATTCTTGTTTTAAAAGCCAACTTACAAAATTATGAACATCATTAATGGGCATTTAAATTTTGTACTAAACAATTGAATATTTTGGCCATTTTAAACTGAAATATCATTGTGTGATAATATATCGATGTATTGCAAATTTTATGACGGTAGTATTTAAAAATTAAAAGTTGATATCAATTGCGACCAAGCCGGAAGTAAAAACTGTTAAATAATGCTCAAAGTTTAGAGGTTATATTTTAGTTTAAAATTTCAAAATAATGGGTTAAAACACAAAACGTTACATGCTGTTACAGCATCTCGTAATCGCCCGGTATAAGAAAATTCTTTTGTAAGTTTGTCCTAAATATTTTTAAATTTTGTTCTACAAATTTTGGAAAAAAATTTTTATTGTCTGGTACAAGAAATTTTCATATTTGTCTCGTATTATACATTTTTCAGCGAATTTGTTTAATAAATGTTTTGTTTGCGTTAATAAGTATGCGTACGAAAAAATAATTTTAAGGACGAAGAAACATGATTTTTGTGTGCGAAAGCTTCTACTCGTGAGTCTGATACACATTTGAGCTCAAAGTATAATGGAAATGTTAGCCAATACACGACTGTATGTAGAAATACTTTACCATTTATATTTTCAATGACACATCTGTAAATTTTATTTGGGGTAAGTTTACTTGTCAGTTTTGCTTAATTTTGAACAGGGTTTATTTAAGGTTAGGTATTTGTTTCTGTACACTAATTGCGATACACCCCAGTAGGCAAGATTCACAACTTGACCCAGGACGTTTTACTTTGACTTGACCACATGCACGAGTAGAAGTTGTTCGTTTACAAAATATATTTTTTCATAGTATATAAAAACAAGTTTTTTCAGTTAATGAAATAACTTCCTTCTTAGAAAGAGAAAATGTTATTTAGGTTAAATGTAGCAAAATTGGTGGGTCAGAAAATCTATGTAACATATTTTATCGTGAAAAATTTCATTAAAAAGTTTTTATGTTAGGAAAATAATTTTTAATTTCCTTACAAGCCCAAAAAGCGGTACATCATGGATATCGGTTATGTGATTAAACTAAACAGTAACAGTTATTATTAAAAATAAGAATCTGCTGTACTGGGTGATTCTAAACGTGTGCGAAATCCTTTAGCCACGTGTACTGAGGTTTTTTACCCCTTATATCACCTAGTAAGTTTTTGATAGTTGAAAATTTTCGAATTTGATTTTCTAATACTCGTTATAAAAGCAGAATTTGCATTGCTTTAACCTAACGTTTTTTGTATAAAAGGATGGTTAAAAATTAGACAAGTGATTAAAAATGCAACAAATATGGTTAAGGTTTTTTCAAAATATTGTTGATTAATAAAAACTTTCTGTCTTCACCCTGTATTATATCTATTCATTTTTCAGAACGTTTGATTAGAAGTAAGGAGGGAGTTTATCCTTATTAGCATTTTTGTGTATCACATTTGAGTTGAGCTAAGCAGCCATCTTCAGTAGTTTACAAATCAATGCACATTACTGAACATAGCCACGGAAAGGTATCATATTTAGATAAAAAGTTTCTGAAACAATATTTGTTATTATTATTTGTAAGTTGCAAATAGATAGCTGAATGCTTCTAATTTAACTGCATGGACTTATTTTGTTCAATTTCAGTTTTTATATATGCAACAAATATTTATAACCAATATTTTTTCCCATTTATGTTTGAGATATTTTGGATCCAACCGAAATGATTCCTTTTTTCTTTCCATCTTCTTCTTGTTCGTTATTTCTACATGTTATTGCCGTTACTTATAAAATTATATTCTACACAAGCTCACTTACAAAAAATGATATATCGCTTTCTTTTTCCAGATGTTCAAGCCATTCTCAATCACTCCATTCCTCTTCACATTTCTTCTTCACCTTCAATGCACGATTTTCCCAATAGTTGAAGGCAACGAGTGCGTGGATGCAAGTGAACCAAAAACTCGCGTCTTTGAAAACATCATCACCTTTCAAAGCAACAAAATTGCTTTCGATGCTATGAATTCTACATTTGGAGGAAACTATGTTGCTTTCACAGAGAAAGATATGGACACTCTTTATAAGAATTCCTTCATTTCTTACGACTCTGGGCATATTATGAAGTTGTTTCTTGACAGCCACCACATTCGTATCATAGAAGATGGAACTTTCGTTACCCTCAGTTGCCTAATGACGTTAAACCTACAGAAGAACCAGATCGCGAGCATTTCGAAAGGAATATTTAAGGATCTTAGGAGGTTGCACGAGTTGGATTTGGGAGAAAACAACATTAAGGAGGTTCCCGAACGTGCCTTCCTTTACAATGAGCTATTAAGGAAGTTAAACCTCACAAGGAACCATTTAACAGTTCTACATCCAGAGTCGTTTTTTAACCTTTCGCGACTAGAAGAGCTAGATTTGAGCTACAATAGTTTGTACAGGCTACAACCGGATACGTTTGTGTATTTCCACAACCTCCTCAATTTACAGTTAGGATCGAATCAACTAGAGCGTTTGGATTTGGAAAAATTTACTAATTTATCAAAGTTAAACGTTTTAAACCTATCTAGTAATGCATTAGAAAGTTTCGATACCGTAAATCAGTTTAGTTTTGGATCAAGTTTAACACAACTTTATTTAGGTGATAATTTGCTCACACAATTCAATCCGGTGGGAGTTCGAAAAAGCCTTCCAGGCCTTAAAGTAATTGATATCGATGATAATCCGTGGTCCTGTTCGGAGCTGTTTCCAATTTTGTCGGTATTCAATGATGCTCGTCTAAGTTACAAGGGTTCAACCGAAAAAGGCCCCAACATTGCAGGGATTGCTTGTAATATATCGTTTGAGGAGTACAAACGAAAGAAATGGATTATTCCAGTTCAACCAACCCCGTTGGTTTCTACCACAAAGCAAACTCCCACGAACGAAGTATATGGTTCAACTAAAGGGCCTTCCCAGGATTTCAGCAATGTCCGCATTGCAGAAACTCTTGGGAATTTATATACTGTTACAGTTTCCCTCTTTGTTTTGTGCGTAATCCTGTTCGTCATAAATATTGTTGTTCAGTGCGGTTGCTTGGAAACGCTGAGAAGATGGCGAAGTCCGTCGCCTGTTTTAGACAATGACGTCGAAACTTTTTCGTTGTTAAGACAGAGGTTTTAGGAATTTTTGTAGGATTTATTTTAATGTGTGCCATTATTAGTTTGTAAGTTTTAACGTGTTTGTAGACTTTAGAGTTTTTTTTTATATTGTAACGAATTGTAATGCTTGTGATTTAGGTGATTTTGTGTTCCAAACATTTGTGTAGAATGGCTTGGGAGGAATTTTTAAAGAGTGATTAAAAGAATTTGCAAGTAACATGTTGTTTTATTACATTGACTTCAAAATGCTGATTGATGACTCCATATGTAATTTATGTTAAAACGGATACAACAAGCGGTTATAGTAATGAATTTGCAGGGTTTCTTCCTTCTTAGTGTGATTACATTGACGTATATTTCTTTGATTTTCCGCAATTCTGAAGAGCGTATTAGCATCCATTCCTGTCCATGTATTCTGATATTCTTCAGCTATGACATTTTCCTTCTTCTTTTTTCACGTCTTCTCTCAATTTTCCCTTTGCTATTTTACTAAATTTTACGCTTACAGCGATTGCTCTACGCGGAAAAAAATATTCTTCATTTCAAGTTTATGTTTATCAGAAAATGTTTATCTCCAAGCAAATTTTACTTGAAAACATCTGTTAAGGATTAAAAGGCAAATAAGAAACTAATTTCTAGGTTGTGTAATTCACTTGTTATATTTCTAACGTATGGCGTATTTTTGGAATTAGAAATGTTCATAATAAGACAGAAAAGGGAATTGAATTTGACAAACCTCCCTTCTTCCATATGGTAGATCTAAAACAATAAGGTGGCCGGATACGACTACCTCACGCAATTGACGTTTAGCGTCGCCAAGGGTTTGTATTGTATTTGTATTCTGATTGAGCGAGATCAAGGGCGCGATTTTCCAAGCATCTCTTAGCACTCGGGCCACTGTACGACCTTAATGTGAATCACACATCGCAATGGCACAGAACCCATGGCTACTTATCCAACAGAAAGCCCACTTTCGGATTAGTCCCTGCCAGAAAAAACTCATCGACCTTAGCCAGGATCTAACCCGCTTCTTTTGGATCTATAGGCAAGTGCGCCAACCACTAGACCACCAAGGCCGGTCGCTACGGGATTAATAACAGATACATATATTAGAATGATATAAATAGAAATATAAATAAAAGACAGCCAAATCATGATATAGGATATAGACGACAGGGTCAGAATCTGACAAGGAGATAGCCTAAGCCCAAGCCCGACACTGTTGAACACAGTAATGAACGATATAAGGAAGTTAAAGAAGTAGGCGCAGATTACCAAACGGCAGACCAATTTCTGGAAATCCTATGATACGCTGACGATGCTATGCTAATAGTAGAGAACTAAGACGACGTACAACGTGTCCTATTTAAATTTAAAAGAACCCCGGAAAAATTTAACATGGTATCTACAGAGAAAACTCTATGCTAATCTCGAAAGACCCCTTCTGATGTAAAGTGATGGTTGGCAATGAAAACTTAATTGGGGATGTTGGAACGAACTCCATAATAAATTTCAGGAAGCTTATGGGGATCCTGAAGCTACCTAACAATCAAAAGTTCAATGTAGCTTTTTACATCGGCAAACCATTATATTCGTTTCCTGATGCGTGCCGGTGGTTAGAGCCGTCTACCTGCAGGCCAGAAAACGAAGTGCACGCAATGTGAAAAATGATACGTATAATATAAGAAAAAATAAAATGGTAACAGAGTCTTGGAATTGTTTTGGATGTAAGACATATCTTGAGATTCAGATTGTATGGATTATGTTTCAAAAGGATTATAGTAGCAATAAGGTGAAAAACAGTCACTAAATTAAATCCACATGTATCATAAACGTAGGTTGATTTTACCGTATTTTTGCACTACTTTTGACAATTTTTTAAGACTAGTTCTTATGACTTTTTGATAATTTTTTCGCCTTATTTCAATCTTGTACATATTGTCTGGTAGATTACAAAATCACAAATGGAAAATTTGCCTATTATCATAACTACGGTTAGAATAGAAGACGCAAATTTTAGCTTATTTTGAGTCATTTTAGAGAGGTAATTTGGAAAAACAAATATATGTCAAAGGAAAGTGAAGCAAGACATGTGTGATACCGATATTTACGTACGCAGCTGAAACTCTCGCAAAAATGTCCAAAACCAAAAGACTGTCGAGAAGCACAGAAATGAAAACATTAAAAACAATAAGAAGTGTAATCCTGCGAGATCAAATCAGTAGTTGTCTCCTTGGCTGACGAGATTGCATGAGGGCCTGAAGTTAGGGGATATAACTTCTTAGAAGGAAACGTAAACTGTAAACAAACTTGCAGCGTCTACTAATTGCTTTGAACACACTTACTAATATAACTGTGGCGACTAAACATTAGCACTATAATTTAGTGTAGCATATTCTCAATGCAGAAGAAATGTTTTTATGCCTAATAATAATGCAGGGATTCCGGTGTCAAGTAGGCGAATTTTATTGGAAGGGTGTAATCTTGCTTTCTATTATCGCGTGTAATAGAAGGATTACAAATGCAAAATGTAATCAGATAGACTTGATAGAGAAAACGCTAACGGAGAGCTCATATTATAGACAGGATAAAGCCAGATAGTATTGCCAAATGGACTAAAGACCAAACATCACAAACCAGAAGACCTCCAGGTCGACCTTTTAAAAGGTGAAAAGAGAGCTGAGTGTAGGAGTCCTTAGAGAAGTAGGAAACAGAAAAATCAGGACGAAGTCCTAATAAAAGAAGAAGAAGAAGAAAATCTCAATGCGGTGTTTGATTAATATTTTAGTAATGAGGAAATATTTCGATTCATAATATGTGTTTAGCGGGGATTTATGATTTGAATCACAAAAAGCATCCAAAGATTAAATTTAATAGGTATGTACCTGTTTTCTGATAGCAGATAATGACTGTTTTAAGTTCTTTTAACAATGTTTAAGCATGAAAATGTATTTTTGCTGGTACTACCCTTGGCAGTTTAAATTTTACTACTGCAAACGTTTTATTCATATTACTTCTAATGCATATAATGAATTTTTAGTCCCAAAAGTTTTCTCATAACCCAGTTGAGCATGGCGACGGTGGAGATAGAAGAAATCAAGGTTAATATCATTGGAGCACACGTACCGTCAGACAACAGAATGGCCGGGGTAATGGCAGAACAATATGACCTCATGAGGGAATTCATGAAGAGGGCACCGACAATACTAGGAGGAGACTTCAATGCACTTATAGGCAAATCGGACCTCACATAAGAGGATAGAAAACTGATCGGCCCCAAACTTCATCACCAAAGAAGTAATGATAATGGACAAGCACTGAAAGATCTAGCGCATTTATTCCAGTTACATATTCAGAACACCTGGAGTAGGTCGGATTCAGTCCGCACCACCTGAGAAAACTCAGAAACCGAAGCACAATTAGATCATCTTCTGGCCAAACGCGAAAAACCCACGAAACTTCATCACATCGGAGCGGAATGCGTAAAGGAGGTGAGAACGGACCACAAATTAGTGTCAGCGGTTTTAAAAGCGAACAAAGAGGACGCGGAAACCACAACACACAGAGAAAGGGCCAAGAAAATGACAGCGAATCACAAGTGGAACATTCAGTTATTGGGAAACGCGGACATCAAAGACTCGTACCAACAAAGGGTTCAGGGAGAAAACAGCACGCATAAGCCTAAATCGTGGAAAACAATAACGGAGACCCTAATCACAGCCGCGCGGCAAAGTTTAAATAGACCATCGTCGCCAATGACACCAAGAAGAAGAAGGGCCATAGCACGGCATCAACAAACACAATTTAGATATAATAGGACTAGGAACCCCCAGTTAAAGAAAGAGCTATGGCAAGCAACCGTTAACAAAAGACAGGCCCAAGAACAACACGAAGCAGAAAAGTGTGAAAACTTTTTCCGGATATAAATCAGTATCCACCGGAACTAAGGCTACGAAATACGTACAAATACATGCGGAAAGAACGGAGAGCCAACACAGCAACAAGAAGAGGGTACATACCTATGTTACACTGGGAAAAGGATCTGCAGCCAACAGGACCAGTCCAGCAACAAATAACAGAAACAGACCACTGGCCATTGGGGCCACCTCCAACCACAGAGGACATCACTGAAATAATACTTCCTTTGAAAAAGAATAAGGCACCGGTAATAGATCAGGTATAAGTGGAATTACTATAAGCCGCCCCAACAACCTTTATAGAAACAGTATGCCCCACGATAGAAGATATCTGGATACGGAACGAAGTACCAAGGGAATGGATCACATCCATGCAAATACCCCTACCAAAAGTTAGAAACCCGAAAACCACCAGATTACATGAAAATCAGCCTCTGCAGTGTAGGATACAAAATATACGCAAAATACTTGTTGAGAGTACTAGATGCGACAATCCCAAAAATACCGTCGTACCAAGCAACATTCCTAAACAACAGATCTGTGGAGGACCATATATATATGTAAAGAGACGAATACTGTATGAAAGATGGGGAGGGGGAGGGAAAACGGTACTGGTAGCCCTGGATCTAACAAGAGCATTCGACACCATACAGCACTCGTCCCTGTTGATAGCACTGAAAGACTCAGGAAAACACCCTACTATCTCATCAACCGGGTAACAACAGCATATCTACAAGAAAATATGATGTTGCAATGGTTTGGGCAGAGAACAAAAGTATATAAGAAAACGAAAGGGGTGGAGCAAGGAAGCCCACTCTCGCCCAGACTATTCACGATGACTTTGCACAGGATCCTCAGATAAACAGCCTTACAACTGACGACACCACCACCAATCGAAGAAAACCTTACCCTGCCTAAATTTCTTGCCTACGCGGGCGGTCTTCTAATTATAGCGGAAGAGGAGGAAGACGCGGGGAGGCTTCGGGACATGCTGATAGCAAACTTAACAGAGGCAGGATTAGAAATAAACATCAGGAAATGCGAGGTGATGGTAAGATCCCCAGACAAAGAAAGAAGTAGAGGAGCAGGAGATATCACACTAAAAATAGGGAGCCGGGATCTACAACAAACACGCAAACTCAAGTACTTAGGGGTTTATCTCCCAGACTAGAGAGAATAACCAAAGCACACCAAGCCACATACATGATTTTTCCGCTCCTCCAACAACACAAGCTACCAAACGGAATAAAGAAGATAATAAACAACTCCATTATAGCCACAAATGCGCTATACGGACGGAAAACCACCGCAATCACGAACAAACAGAATGGAACTCCGAAAGATGGAAAAGAAAATACTCAAACTATTTCAACTAACTACGGAGAAAGAAAACACTTCGACGGCACAAGAAATTCTAAAAGGGAAAACAATAACGAAACGGCTCGCCACATCACGAATCAAATACTGGGCACATATCCTAAGAAGACCTGCCAACCACTCTCTACAGCAAGCATATGCCATGCAAACAGAAGAAAAGAAGATGGGAAGACCATGCTACACGTGGAATACATCACTGGAGAGGGACATCCAAAACACCGGCATACCCAAACAGACATGGGAGGAATGGGCACGAAGAAAAGAGAATATACGAAGAGAGGCAAGAAGAATATACGCACTAATGGAAGAATCCGGTCAAGAATCGACTGAAGAAGAACAGGCTAACGGAGAAGAAGAAGAAGAAAGAGAGTGAGGAAGGGGAAAATAAAGGAGAAGAAACGAAACATGCACCAGTGGGAAAGAAAACGATGGATATCGAGCGGTCAACGACAGCGGGGAAGGTTAGGGAAAAGAAGGAAGTACAATCCAGATGCGAACCTCCAAATCAGTGGTAAAATAGTTGTAATTAGCGTGGTAAATATTAAGTCTTTAATTAGTCATTAGGAAACTAAGATAGGGACAGTCTGTTACCTTAAGACAATAGATAGATAAGAACTACGAACACTGTAAAACTTGATACCAAAGCTATCAAGTTCAAAGGCATAACCGCATAACAGATAGTTGGAAAAGATTGGGAGTAAATACTAATTCGTTTAATAGTTATTAGGAAACTAAGATCGGTGCAATCTGTAACTTTAGAACAATAGATAGACGTGAAATAAGAACAATGTGAAACTTTGAACCAAAGATATTAGGCTAAAATGCATAATTGCATAACGGTCTCGGTTACGTACTGAAAAACCCCATTGATGGGTAGCCTACTAACTACCCGGTGTTGCAGCAGCGGTGTCTTGCGGTATGCATTGCAGACATGCTAACGTTGTGCAATACCTCACCCTATCCTTTAAATTCCTACCCACCTACTGGCATGGTGGGCCTGGCGTATCCTGGATCGACCCTCGAGTCAGCTCCATGTCAGATGATGATGATGATGATTAACCCAGTTGAGCTTACTTCACAATTGGATGCTTAATAGGTTTTTTTTAACAAAGAACGTTTTTTTTTTCCTTAATAAACTAATCAGTAACAGAAGGAGGAGGGATGGTTCATTAACCAATCGTATATGATTGGATGATGCTTTCCAGTGTTTTGTACCATGTTTTCATTTTTAAGGTACTTTAATAGTTTTTTTTTTATTAGTGATCGCCTTGGGCAGTGCTAATTCCAGTAATGAAAATAATACATACAGCTTTCGTTTTTTTCGCAACACTTTTTTGAAATTTCTGTGATTAGTTTCTTACGATTTAAATAGATGGCACTCTTATTTTTATTTGCAAAAAATCGCAAAGGCTTAGAATTCTTAAAAAGATCTATTCAAATATATGTTTCGGTTGTTGGCTTTAGATTGTTATTTGTGTTGCCTAGCCTTATGACCATTTCAGATTCACTGTTGGTTGATAGCAAAACATTTTGTTAGCATATTCGTGTATACAGATTCGGCTTGTTTTTGCTATATATTCATAAAAAATGCGAATAACTTCTAAATTGTAAACAGTGAATTTGGTCATTCTTGAGCGTCTACATACCAGAAGCAAAGTAAATATTGTTTAATGGCCTTTACGTATGTACATATTTACTTTACAATTTGCAAGAGCAGGATAATAAGCTTCAGTTTTTCACCTAATTTTTGATATATAATTCTCAAATCGTAAGAAAGTTTAACGTTAGTTGAAGTGTCATGTAATGTAATCTAAAAACCACTGCGTTTTAAAATAATATTTATATTTTATTGCAGTTTCTTTCTGGAAACGATCGTAGTACGTCTCCTCCGCCGCAGAATTCAAAGGTTTCCAAGCATGTGGAACATGTGAGTATAACTTTAATTATTTTAGCAAGGAAGTGTTTAGTGAATAAGTCGCTTTTTTGCTACACCCCACGCTGTCTACAACTGCGTATCCGTGAAAATTGCGCAATAAAATTACTTCTGGTAGGAAAATGAAAATAGCTGGTGTTGCCGAGTTTGAATAATAGATGGCTATAGAGATATTACATTCTAACAGCATTGTTTAAGCTTTGTTTAAGAAATTACAGCTTAAAAACATAGGGAAGCCTTAAAAACCCAAAGACTTGGTTTGTAATTTGGAACACTTAAATAATTTATTTATTTGTAAAACAAATTTAATTTCTACAAGCCCAATTTTGAACGACCAATCTACTTAATTAAACTGTCAATTTCGAATGGGATTTTCAAGAATTATTTTTGAGTTTTTGGCAAGTTTGTTGAACCTTCTGTATATACGTCCTACAATGAATTTTTGTTGTTGGGTTCAGTTTTGAGTGGAAAGTTTTCTGGACAAAAAATTTGGCTGTCTAGACCAGACCAATATGTTTCTGCATAATTTATGCGGGTTTTTGAATTTGGTATGTTTTAAAATCTATGGAAATTGCCACTATTTTCAAGTATGGGGCTGTTCAGACTTAAACTGGTCTTTTTTTAGTTTGATGTTATACATAAAAAAAAATTCGATCTAACGCACAAGTTGAAGGCCGTGCTAATTTACTTTTGTATTTCCAACAATTTTAAACCAATTAGAATAATTTATTTAACTGATTCATTTTTGGCACCAGATATTGTCACATGAATGAATCTTGCTTGAATAATCAATGATGATGAATCTAATTCGATTTTATGTAAATTATGCCCGATTTGCGAAAGAAAACTGATTCATTTTGAAGTTTTTCTAATTTTTTGTACGTTCAGGGCCATTGTATGATTAAGTGAACTTTTTACTTACAGCATCAATTGTTGTGTTAAAACGTGCGTTTAGTGACTCATTTTAATCACTACACTCGAAAAAATCAGCTATCTTCCGTATTCACAAAAAATTGTGAGTCAGAGGCCAGTGACGTTAATTTGCTAATTTTGCGTTGATGAAACGTTATCTCAGAGACTGTAGTAAAAATCGGTTCTTAGGCCTTTTAATTGCGTCTTGCAAACTATTTACCATATAAAGCTTCTAGAGAAAAGAAATAATCCTGAGCAACACATAAACAAACACATAAATGGAAAAATCTTGTTACAGTTCTTTTTAGAAATGCGATAAATATTCTGACTTACTATTAAATAGTATCGGGATAGTTTACATGTGCGTATAGCTATGCTATGTACAGGTTGTTTCAAAACAAAGCCCATACTAAACGATTTTTTATTATATTCTACAGGGTGGTTACTTTATCTTGTAACAGGTAGGTAAGCTACACACATTACAGCTGCTTGTATTCCATGGGTACCTAAGTAAAACTTTACACTGTTTAAATAAATAATAAGTGGACGCGACTGCCTCCCTGGACTTTCCTATACTGGAAACTGTTCATATCATCTTTATTCAACAGTAGAGTTATTTTCCTCAAAACGGTTGTTCAAGTGCTATCCTAAAACCTTGCCTCGTAACGAATAGACTTACAAGGCTTGTAAGAAGTTCCGCCAAATATCTGCGGTGCCCCTTAATTTCCTTTTAATATGCAACCAGGCATACTTCATTCTCTACTATATACGTCGCGCGGTCTAACTAGTACCGATCGCTATTGCTACCGAGGTAAAATTTTCTAAGTCCCTGGCAATTATATTTTGTAGGGCATAAAAAATCGATTTTTTTATTTTCGCGGAAAAAGATTCTTTGACGCAAACAAATAACAACCGTTAGAATAAAAAAAAATATTTTTCTAAAAAAGAGGGGGGAGGGGGCCGGTGCGCTTACATATATCCACGATTGTAATATTTCTTTACATATTCATATGCTCCATTACGTACTGAGCGATTCAGTGAAAACCCCAGCTTCCTATCTTTTTTCGTTTATTAATTAAAGGAGTTTGAAG
>JABXWE010036070.1:0-11876 GCA_014611495.1 Limonius californicus
ACAAGGATTTGATCTTACTGTTAATGTGTTTTGTTTGCCAGGACAATAATACTTAATCGGCTTATGCCTGTTAGCTGTTAGTGAACCCATACAAACTAACGTTTCGCAAGACATTGCAGCTTGCATCTACAGAGTGGATAGAACACTGAACTCAAATCCGGGAAGCGGAGGTATTTAATCCTCTTTGCGCCAGTCGTGAAGAACCACGGAGTTCTAGTTCGCACCAATTGAAATTAAGAAACAACCTGACAACATAAACAGGGAGGATGGTTTTAGATTCAGTAAAGCTTGGACTCCAGTAGTTTATCATAAGACTCCCAAGCATCATCGACTCACGATCACGTTCCACCGTATCCGTCTTTGTCCAACGGTGACAGCCAACCAGAACTCCGTCGTTCTGCCCGCCTGACTCAAAGAGATTTAAATACCTCCGCTTCCCGGATTTGAGTTCAGTGTTCTATCCACTCTGAAGATGCAAGCTGCAATGTCTTGCGAAACGTTAGTTTGTATGGGTTCACAAACAGCTAACAGGCATAAGCCGATTAAGTATTATTGTCCTGGCAAACAAAATGTATTAAGATCAAATCCTTGTCCGCCCCAAGGGTTAAATAATCTAAGCACCGGCCCTGTTTAGGCAGGTAGGGCCTACGAACAAATATTGCTCAAATTTCTAGAGCAAATGCTTGTAAAAGCAGAGAAGCCACAGGGCGGGCCTTACCTGATAGTGCTGGGTGTAGTTCCCAAATGACGACGCGGTCTAAGCCGAAAGTAAATTGTATGTATATGAATTTATATTTTTACTTTGACAAAAAATGTTATACCACAAAATTAAAGACGTTCCATAATTTAATTAATTTGTATGAAAATACGAGGGGTATTTTATAAATAAGAGCCGTTTTTTAATAAGAAGAAAAATACTTTAAATATCGTTAATATATATTTTTTTTCCATATTCTACATACTTTTATCTACTTCTCTACATAATTTCCATTTTTGTTTAAACAATTGTCATACCGCTCAACAAGTTTTTGAATTCCGACGTTAAAGAAATCTGCCGCCTGTGAAAAAGCCCAATCCATGACTGCAGTTTTCACTTCTTCGTAGTTGTTGAACCGTTGACCATCAAGGAACTCCTATAAGTACCGAAACAAGTGAAAATCACTGGGTGCAAGGTCTGGACTGTAAGGTGAATGATCCAGTTGTTCCCATTCAAAGACCTGATTAGACCTTGTGTTTGTGCAGAAACATGTGGCCTTGCATTGTCACGGAGCAACATCGCACCGGAAGACAGTAGGCCACGCCGCTTGTTTTCTATGGCACGTCGGAGTTTTCTCACGGTCACACAATACGCATCAGAATTGATTGTTGTGCCTCTCGGCATAAAATCCACTAACAATATCCCTTTCCCGTCCCAAAAGACAGTTGCCATGATCGTTCATGCTGAAATTGTCTGTTTGGCTTTCACTCTGGTTGGCGACGATGTGTGTCGGCATTCTATTGACTGTTGCTTGGACTAAAGAGTCATATGAGACACCCAAGTCTCATCTCCTGTAGGCTGTAACGATGTGGTCTAACAATTCATTTCCTTCCTGATTGTATTGAGTCAAAAACGATAAAGACAACCCAATCTTGTTGTTTTGTGATCGTCAGAAAGCAGTCCACCGAGAACACAATTTTTGATAATTCAGTTTCTCCGAAACAATGGTGTACAAAAGTGACCTTGAAACCTGTGGAAATTCCATTGATAACTTTCAAATCGTGAATCGTCGGTTCTCTCGAATTTTGTTGTTCACATAGCGAACCAAATCTTCAGAAATCAGAGAAGGTCGGCCAGGGCGTGGCTCATCATGCACATTAACCCGCTCGTCCTTGAACATTCTCACCCATTTTTGAACTTTACTGTCATTCATAGCATTATCATCGTAAACTTCACAAATCTGACGGTGATTTTCCGCAGCTGCCAAGTTTCTTGCACTCAAGAATCAGATCGAAACAGATCGTATGTTAGTCGGCGGGCGACTCAATTTTCTTAAACAATATAAACTATTACAGCTCAGCACACAGACAGACGATACGGCTGCAAATGGCGTCTAAACGCGCGCAAAGCATTCTGGGAGCAGACGCGCAAGCGCACTGCGGCGATCGCGCGTCATTCTCACTCTCATTCACAAACGGCGGACCTTATTTAAAAAATACTCCTCGTATCATAGATAATTAAATTTGACGATATTATTTATTAACAGTCTAACTGACTAAATTAAAACTATATTCAAGGTAGTTTTAGATATCAATACATACCAAAGACGGTTCTTTATTTTTAAGTGAGCAAAATACATAATATAATTCATATATAATGAAATATCTAAGCTATTGTTAAATGATAGTCAATATCTAAGATTTTACTAATATGAGACAAATTATAAAATCTTAGAGATATTTTAAAATTCAATATTAAGTGAACCATGGTGTGACTATATAAAAAATATAAACTGCTTTTAAACAAATAAAAGTACTTAAGTAAAGATACTTCAAGCTCTTAAATATTAAAGGTAACTAACTCTTTATTAAAGTAAAGTACATAAATAAAAATATCTTCAACATATTTTTAAAATATGTAAATGGCATAATATTAGTTGTAATTTTTCTTTAATATTGTACTCTGTATTCTATATTTTTAGATTTATTAGTATCTGTTTTATTGCATTAAGTTTTAATGTTTGTCGCATTAAGGCGATCCATTACAGTTGGGACCTGTATTGAATTCCAAATTAGCCTCTCGATATGGATTAGAAGAAACATTTCTGGATCGAATGCTGAACAGGTTTCCTTATGCAAGGGATTCTCAGGGATTCCCAGACACCGGAGGTTATGATCCCAGGCTTGTTACAAGATTAGTCTACAACTATCGATCGCTTCCTGGAGTATTAACACTATCTAGTGACTTGTTTTATGATGGGCAATTAATAGCCACGGTAAAATAGTGCATGTCCTTTGTTTTAGTGAGTATTTATCGACTGTTTTACATTTTTAGATTTCCCCTACTGATAGTGATGAAGCTCGTTTGTTGGATTCTGTAAAGGAAATTTTACCACATCAGCTAAATTCTGGACCATTCCCAATACTATTTCATGGGGTAGTTGGTGAGAATTATCAAACCCTTGACTGTCCATCTTGGTTCAATCCCAACGAAGCCAGTCAGATATTTTACTATGTTAATGAGCTTTACAGGTTGGGGCTAAAGAGTACAGATATAGGAATTATATCGCCTTATACGAAACAGGTTTGTAATAAAAATCAAAATGTTCAGAACTAAAAAAGCGTTTTTGTTTTAAGGTAAGGCAAATTCGAGCCCTTTTAGTTGAGGCTGAGTTTGAAGTTCCTAAAGTAGGAACAGTGGAAGAGTTTCAAGGGCAGGAATTTAATGTTATATTGCTATCAACAGTAAGATCAAGCGAAACTTTTAGGGCGTATGATTTAAAATATAAGTTAGGATTTCTCTCTAATCCAAGAAGGCTGAATGTTGCCATCACACGGGCACAGGCACTGCTTATTATTGTGGGAAATCCAAATTTATTATGCCGCGATGCCCAGTGGAGGAGTGTTATTAAATATTGTGTTGATAATGAATCTTATTATGGCTGTGACTTGCTTTATTCCAATTAAAGTGACATTGAAATATAATCATTTATGTATTGTTTGGCTAATAAATATTTTTTGTACCAGACGTTATTATTTCCCATTAATCTCCAAAGGCGCATTGGGTGTCTACAAAGTATTTCCACTGTTCTCTATTTTCTGCTATCCTCCAGCTCTGTAATTGTGAGTTGTTTCTTTTTCCACTGTTCTGCGCTATGTTTTTCTCGGTCGCCCTCGTCTTATTTTCTCCTGCGGATTCCAGTTCAACAGTGCTCTCTTAGGTTCGCTAATATCTTTCCTTATGGCAAGGCCTATCCATCTATATTTTCTTCTCTTTATTTGTATATTTGTCTCGTTTTAATTCTTGATGTGTTATCATTTCAGGCTACCAGATTCTTAATATGTATCTCGGGCATCTGTTTACAAAAGTCTGTAGTTTTCTTCTAATCCCGTTCGTGATGCACCATGATTCGTAGCCATACATTAACACCGGTTTCGTTGTTGTATTAAAAACTTTTAGCTTAGTGTTAATTTCTGTCTTTCGCTCTCCAGATTTTGTTCATTTTACAGAACGCATCCCCAGCTTTATTAATTCTTTGTTCAACGTCTTTCCGGGACCCACCTTCACTAGTTGTTATGGCACCCAGGTAATTGAGAGTGTTCACTTTGTCTATAACTTCTCCTTGACACTGTAAATCATTTGTGTTTTGCACGTTTGCTCTTATTAACTTTGTCTTTCGTTTATTTATTTTCAGGTCCATCTTACTTGATTCTATTTGTAGTGCCTCCATTTTGTTTGTCGCTTGCTGCAAATTGTGTGAAATCATGCATGCGTCATCAGCATATTTTAAATCTTCTAAAGTTTCTGTTAAATTCCAGGTAATTCCTCTTCTTTTCCTATTAACTAGTTTTCTCATAACCTCATCTATTATAATAAGGAACAGCAGTGGCGATAAGACAATCCGTGCCTTCTTTACTCCTGTTTCTGTAGGGAAAGGTCCTGTTGGTATCTCTTTATGCAAGACTCGGCACCTATAACCAATATAACCCATTTTTAGGAATCGTATTAGTTTCTCTGGTAACCCCCTGTTTTTGAAGGCTGTCTAAATGCATTCAAGGTGTATAGAGTCGAACGCCTTCTCGTAATCGATGAATAAAAGGTAGATATAGCCAGGGGTGTGTTGCTAAACATTTAACAACCGGCTCGCTAAGAAAAAAAACAAGGACAAGATAAAGTCAAAATTAAAAGAATAAAAAGAAATTTATTATAATAAACATGTAAATAAGTAATATTTTGATAATAAAAATTTAAAATAAAAAATAATACATTTAAAATTAATTAATATAAACTCCATATGCCTACTTCATTTGCTGAAATTTGCTTCTTCGGGGCACTTTTTCTAACTCTTCTTTCAGTTGCTAATCTATGGTTTTTACTCATCCAAAACTTTACATAATGTAATAGCGTTGAAATCGTCGATTGGCTTCCCCAATAAATTGTCATTAGATCCGCAACATGATCTATTGTTAAACTTGTTCTCAATTTCGTTACAATTACATTCATCAAACTAAAACCTCTTTCTGCTTCTGCACTACTAATTGCAATTGTGTTTGCTATTTTTTAGCTTTGGCTTTAGCTTTTAGTAATTGGCAACTGAATATTTTTAGACTCTATGTTTGCAAAATCTCGAAATTCTTTAATATCAACTTAAATTTTAGAATTTCGCCTAATTTTAAACCTTTTTCTGTCCCTTCTAGCCAAGGTAAAATGATTTTATCAAATGGTCATGTGGAAGGATCGTACATGTCGAAAAGTTTTATAAAATTCTCGTAATTATCATCAGTAGGCTCATGGTTCAAATTTGTATGGGTAGCAGATAAAAGTCGTAGTTTCATATTCCGCGCGAGACTATTCAATAATTTTTCTCTTGGAATAGATCTAAATTTATTGTTGTTTTCAAATGGTATACATTAGAACTCATTTGAAGTAATTAAACTTGCAACTTGTCTTTCATGGTTTCCAAAATCATTTTCTATTGCTGTTTTTGAATGTCTAATTAATTTGTCGGCTTTCGATATATTAATTGTTATCGATTGCAAGGCATTTGAAAGAATGGAAAGTTCTTCTAAAATGTCTATCATCACTGCCAAATCTTGGATAACATTTATAATTTAATAGCTAATCTTTTAGCCATTCCAGGATGTGATGCAGAGTGGGCAAAAATGTTTGTATAGCGCAGGATCAACATCGCGGTAACAGATCTTAAGCTGCAGGCTGCCCAACGAGGCCCTAACACGCGACCAACCGTAATTATTTCAATGTTAATTTCTTGGGCAACGGTTTCCAATTCAGTTTGGTTATTGTTGGATTGATGATACATCGAATACACTTTGTCTAGAAGAATAGTTTAAAGTGGTTGATCTGTTTTATTTCTTGTATAGCATCATCGAGTGCTAGTTGTAAACGGTGATTTAAACAATGTCATATCACTTACAGGGGCGGACTAAGGCCTAGGCAACCTAGGCACGTGCCTAGGGCCCGTAATTTTTGGGGCCGGAAAATTAGGTTTTTAATTTTTATAATTAATTTTTATTTTTATTTAACAGAAAAACGTGATATTCATAATTATTGCTGAAACGTATCCAAATTATGCCGAATCGTTGATTGGTAAAGTCGACAAGTGTGGACGAGCGTTCCCGTGCTTATGCATCCACATTCCACGCCCGCGAGTGTCGATGTGTGTAAATACGATCGAGCCTTTACTATGCAAGTGTTTAAAAAGTCAAACGTAGCCATTTAAAATCAGTGTCTCCTGAACGTATTGCATCTTATGTGAGTTGTGATTGAAAATTGTGCAATTAAGACTATTAATTGTTCTGAAGAAGGAGGCAATAGTTAATTTTCTTGTGATTTGTTTTGACCCTTCGTTGCATCGAATAGAAGATGATTCCAAAGATCCATTTATTGATTTTGGTGGGTTTTTTATTTAATACTCTCGCATGGCGTCTGTTAAGTATTCTGGCTCTGGCCATAATGCAATATCGTTTACAAAACTCTTAGTTTCATCATTACTTTGAGATGATTTTAAATTTATATTTTCTCCTTTTGTTTCATCTTCACAAACGGAATTGCTTGGTTTTTCCTGCTGGTCTTATTGCAAAATAGTTTCGGACACAAATGATGTTTCTGGAGTTTGAGCAGGTGAAATTTGTGAAAAGGATGACGATTGTTGTAATTGTCCTCCATCTACAGTTAAAAATTTGTCCAACGATCTTTTCATTTGTTTTGCCACTTTATCTCGATCTGCTTTTCGATTTCTTTTTTCACTTCCACTTAAATGTTTATAGGAACTCATTTTAAAGACCCCGTACTAAAAAGAAAGAAGAAAATGATCTTCAATTAAATTTATTTTTACTCAATATCACAATCTTAAGCAAAATCACAATTTGTGGTATTTTATATTATATATTATTTTAATTAAATAATATAATACTTTTATAAAAACTTACATTTTTATTTTAGGAATTCCAGAAAGTATTAACTATAAATCCAAAACAATCTATTTGCAATCAAGTCTAGGTACTTAAGTCTTAATTGCACAATTTTCAATCACAACTCACATAAGATGCAATACGTTCAGGAGACACTGATTTTAAATGGCTACGTTTGACTTTTTAAACACTTGCATAGTAAAGGCTCGATCGTATTTACACACATCGACACTCGCGGGCGTGGAATGTGGATGCATAAGCACGGGAACGCTCGTCCACACTTGCCGACTTTACCAATCAACGATTCGGCATAATTTGGATACGTTTCAGCAATAATTATGAATATCACGTTTTTCTGTTAAATAAAAATAAAAATTAATTATAAAAATTAAAAACCTAATTTTCCGGCCCCAAAAATTACGGGCCCTAGGCACGTGCCTAGGTTGCCTAGGCCTTAGTCCGCCCCTGTAAGTGATATGACATTGTTTAAATCACCGTTTACAACTAGCACTCGATGATGCTATACAAGAAATAAAACAGATCAACCACTTTAAACTATTCTTCTAGACAAAGTGTATTCGATGTATCATCAATCCAACAATAACCAAACTGAATTGGAAACCGTTGCCCAAGAAATTAACATTGAAATAATTACGGTTGGTCGCGTGTTAGGGCCTCGTTGGGCAGCCTGCAGCTTAAGATCTGTTACCGCGATGTTGATCCCAGAAATATCAGGATAATCTCCAGGAATATAACAACGAGTTACTTCATATCTTGACAAATACCCACCTTTTCATAGAAGACTAAATATAAGATGTCTTAGTGACTTGTGAGCAACCTATCATAAAAGGAAAACCTACTAAAGGAGTATTTCTAATGAGTGGTTTCTGCTAACAATGTCTTAACATATTATCACATTTCTTTATTATTTACTTCATATAAAGTAGATTGTAAATAAGTAAGCCATTAGGGAAGACCGGGGATGGTTGGCACACTTTTTCTTTTAGATTTTTTATCGGAAGTTTTTAAAGTTATCACTTTGGTAAATGTTTGTAAATAGTAGTTATCTTACCTTTCTTACAAGACATTAGGAAACTGTTAATTCAAACAATAAAAATGTAGTAGTACCTTAGACGACCTTAAGTCTAGCGAGCCAGGCATGCGGATCTTCCCTGTTTACTGTCGACAGGTCTTCAATTAGAGAAAATAAAGCTACCCGCATTTTCTAAATGAAACTTCTTATTTTTCATTTTCATCCAATTTGCTAATTATTTTTGCAATGAAATCTTTTTCTTTGTCTTGCCATCCGTTTAACTAAAACAAACTTATTCTCATTGGGATCCCGCTCAAGTTCTTCGACGTTGTAAGAATCTACTGTTTCTGGCCAAGCTGTATCTTCATCACCACTGCTTTTTCTACTTTTCCACTCACCTTCATCACCCTCATCTTCATTTTTTCTGCTACCTACAGCTTTTTTTTTTGCTTGCTTGGTCATCTCCTTTTCGATTGCGTCCTTTACCGGTGTATCTGTCAATATGGTAGATGATTTCTCATCCAGGAATCACGAGCTGTATACTTTTTAAGAGGTCCATATATTGATTGATTGATTTTAAAGAACGAGATCTAGGACGCGGTTTTCCAAGCATCTCTAAGCACTGCAGCCATCATTGGCTTATTGTACACCATAACTACGAATTTTTTCCAACTCCAGTAGTGATTTTTAACGTGTCACACATCGCAGTGGCACGGCACCTACGGCTTTACATCTTATCCGACAGAAGGCGCAATGTCAGATTTTTCCTCGCTAGAAAAATCTCGCCGACCTCAGCCATGTTCGATCCCGCGTCCCTCGGATTTAAAGGTAAACGCGCTAACCACTTTCAACAGATGCAATTTTTCCAATTTGCTTGAATCCTTTTCTGGCAACTACGCGGTCGGGCTTCTGGACAGTCGTAATGCCAGTATCATCCATATTCCTGATATCACATACACCTGAAAGTGATAACGTAAACGATCCATGTTCCATTCTGCAAGTTATCAAAGAATTTATTGACGTTGTGAATGTTGAATGCGGAAGCTCTGGCCATACTGATTGCTCTGGGAGTACGAATCGACAGGGTATGATTTCAAGTATAGTTAAAATCGTATGTCGCTTTTAAAAATTCTGACAAGTAACTTCTGGTTGTGTGAGCATTTATCAAGACGTTTTTTTTAGGTTATCTGTTATTAAATTTGTCAGCTCCTCTCTATATGATTGTCTTGTAAGTGTTTATCCCTTAGCTAAACTATGTAACTTTGTCTGGGGAACCATACACACGTAACCTTGTTAATTAATAGAATATTATAAACTATTCAGGCTTTACTTCAGATTTATTCAATTCTGCAATGTGACAATATCGGCACGAACTACAAGATACACTGAATAGGGATTGTAAATGATAGAACCAGTTGGAAATATAATTCAAATATGGTTTATTTAAGATATAAAAATATAATGTATATTTTTACTTTTACTTTGTGCTAATAACAACAATTAAAATAATTCAATCCTTCTAGCACCTTCATGGGAGTTTTAGGAATCTTTTTTTCCTACATTATAATGCCATTCAGAAATCCCTCTTCCTTGAACGTCATTCACTTCATATGTTAAAAACCTTTCGATAAGTCTCGCCTCTTTATCATGTCCTTTATAATGTACAGCTTCGTGTTCAACCTTAACTTTCACAACGTACACCTTCCCTCCAGCAACCAAAGAAAATGCAATATCTTTTCCAGGTGTTCCTTTTTCTCCGTGCTCATAAAGGTGCAAATCGCAGCTTTCGATGGAATCTATCGTTTTGTCTGGTTGTACAACGTAGCCTACATGGAAATGAGAAAGAGAGCTGGGATGACTAACGACGCCAATCACTATCCTTGTTTTGTCGCTTAAATATATCATGTGGAAAGCGTAACGGTGTATCAGAGTCCAATCCCGTTTGTGACCTGTTGATATTAATATAGGTCAAAGAAAAGGTAGAATATGTATGATTTGGAGAATCTTACCAAAGCTGTGATCTCGAAACGCTGACATGTTCAGTTCATGTTTTTTACCATTAACTAGTAAGGTACCTTTTAAGTATCCCATTTGCTCATAATGGACTTGATGTGCACTAAAACATTAAGTTTTATTGGTGTTATTAAATACATCGTGGAAACTTACTCTCTTAGTGTCTGAAAAAATTCCTTAGTCCAAACCTCCTGCCCAATAGCACTGGCTAGAGCTTTGCTGTTCATGTCTCGCTCGTAAAGAAAGTATGGGTAATCAGAGATCCAGTTGGCTTCGAGTTTTACGTCATACATGGTGTTTGGATTGCCTTCCACTCTTTTTTAAAAGCACACAGAAAAACATTAATGCAGTTAATTTGATGTAACGGTTATTCAATGGTTAATTCAAATAATGTTTAAACGGATTTTAATTAAATTCTTAGATAACTAGTACAATACAGAGATATCCAAAAGTACAAATTGAGGAACTTGGTATGTTAATATATTTAACGTTATAATAATAATAATGGTGAGGCACTACACCCCATGAAGGAGTTTAGCCTGCAAGGCGGAAAGTCAAAGCTCCCGTATTTGTGTTCCCCGGTTGTCGCGTGCCAAATTTTTGACCCGTGGTGATGTGGAGGGCATCACGCATTAGACAACCGCGTTATTACTACTTGTTCATTCACGTACTTGGCCAGATTGGCTTTTATGATTTCTTGAAAGACTATATAATCAAATTCGCTTTTTTTTGTAATCCTACTTAATTATGCCGAACTGCAAGGGATCGCAAAAACTTTTCTAGTAAAGGACGCGTATGTTTTATGCGAACATGAAAATAAAATCTGGGCAAGTTATATCTGATTGGAAGCTCTTTTCATATAGTTTAAAATTATATATAAAGCATATTATCATCATAACATATTTGATACGCTGTATCTTTAATATTATTGCTCAGGGGCTCACACCTTGTGAGTACGGGAATGGCAACCCCGAGTTATCCTAGCTGGGTATGTACGATATCTTAAGCTTGTACTGGGTCAGATCCCTTCTCATTCAAACTTTGCTGTTTGGTCTCTCTTGACCGACTTTTGTTTCTTCTAGACCTCGACGGGATTATGGTAATCCAGGGCTAGAGGTTTTTATTTTCATTGTCTATATACCGACACTTTACAGCAGGGGTCTCCAACCTTTTTTAACCGCGGGCCAAATTAACTATTTACTGTGGCTTTGCGGGCCGAAGAAAAAATGTGATAAAGATTAAAATAACTATAATATATAATATATCATCATACAGAACATAATACATATAATAATGCAATTAATGAGACATTTGACATTGATTTTTTGATATAATTGAATCAAAGTTGGGAGTAATAGTTGTGCTGATTTTTAAAATGCTGCTTAAATGTTGATCTCATAAACTAGATCTATATTTTGATTTAATATACTTTAATTTGGAAAAGGTTTTTTCACAAATATAAGTAGTTGCAAATATTGAACTCGTCGAGGTAGGAGTAAAAATTAATCAAATTGCTTTCTTTATACTTATTTTTGAGAAAGTGATTGTTTTGCAATTCAATCGCTTCCATTTGCAAATCATTTGGTAAATTGGCAATCTCATAACTAAATGGATTTTGAAAGAAACTATTATTATCTGCATATTTTTCAAAGTCTTGAAAGCGGTTATTAAATTGTGTTATTAAATCTGTCAAAATTTCAAG
>JABXWE010036071.1:0-17163 GCA_014611495.1 Limonius californicus
TTTCCCTATCAAAAAGCAAACTAACATTTTAATCTAGTAGCGCATGAATGCTTTACACTCGATGTTATTTTTGTCCAATATCAAGTAGCGGTAGACACAAAAGAAACAATTAAACTTTAATCTAGTAGTCAAACGTCAATCAATGCAATTTAGTTGTCAGTGCTTGTTAATAACAATTGTATTATTGAAGATTATAATTGTTAATTTAAAATTAATTGTTGGGCCAATATTTATTAATAGACTAAATGGAGAGAATTACCTCAATTTATTAGAAAATGAAATTCAAAATTATCTAAATGAACTCCCACAAAATATCAGAAATAATTTGTGGTAGCAGCAAGATGGCGCTCCAGCACATTATGCCCTTCCAGTTAGGGAGTTTTAAAATAATCGATACGAGAACCGTTGGATTGGTCGTGGAGGACCAGTTGGTTGGCCACCTAGGTCACCTGATATGACACCACTGGACTTTTTTCTTTGGGGGTATGTAAAATCCCAGGTGTACATCGTTGAACCAACAACTATTGAAAATATGCAAGAGAGAATTCGTACTTGCATAAACGAAATTTCTCCGGAAATTATCCTTCGATCTATTGGCTCCATTGGACAACGTTTCAATTTATGTATTGAAAAAGAAGGAAAACATTTCGAGCATTATTTGTAAATACCTAATTTTTATTTGATGTAAATTTTTAATTTTGAGTTTCAAAAAGTAGATTAAAATGTTAGTTTGCTTTTTGATAGGGAAAGAAGTTGAAAGTCGCCATTTTGAAATAATTCGTCTGATATCACCATCGTGTAGAGAATGTCCTGAAAGATATTACTGCCAAATATTTTGAAAGTAGTACCGATAGTGTGGCTAAAAAAAAATAAGGCGCTTACTTTGAAACAGGCTGTATAGACAACGCGTTATTCATGCAGACGTGAGGAACGCCAAACGTTGTTAAGAAGCTGGAAAGTTAAAGTTTGCAGAATTAATATGTACTACAAAGTCCGAAAGCTAAATGATTGTAAAAGTATTTTATTTGATTCAGTTGTAGTGCACGTGAATTCAACGCAGCTGGTTTTTGTCGGTAAATTTGTATGTATATTTACTTAGCAGTTTCCATTTGATTCTCGTGCTGTATGGATGTGGTGATTGACCGCTTCGCTCGTGATAAAAGTTCAAGTGCGTGTGTTGATAACACACATTCAAAATCATTTAAATCGTTTATTTTACATACGTGAGTTTATCTTGCACCTTAAAATAAGTAAACACGTTAAGAAAAGCCGCAAGCCGCAATGACGAGCGGCTTTAATAATAATTACGTCCCATAGTACATTTTGTACAAACAACGCCAATAACAACATATGACGAAAACATGCAATCATTACTACAACTGGGTTTACATTCTCAAATTCTACTCCAGCAGATACAAACCCAGCCACCACAATTAACTCAAAATTCAACGCCGCAACCAATACAGGTATCTGACAACAATGAATAAAGCAAGTGGATTTCAGCTGAACGTCCAAAACGGCTATGAAAAATTGACAAATGAAGACATCCAATCTAGTCAAACCGTAAACAAAGAGACAGATACAAATAATAAAAAACCGAACACCTTGAAGCCACCACTAATACTACAAACAAATGGTTAAAAGTATTGCATCTGTCATCGAAAAAGAACAATACTACTACGAATCTTTATCCAACGACACAATAAAAGCCTATGCAATAACAATTGAAACTTATCGAAAAATAATCAGATACCTATAAAACGAAAAAATAATACATCATACATATCAAGTAAAAGAACACAGAGCATACAGGGTAGTAATTAGTAACCTCCACCATTCAATATCTGTGGACAAAATAAAAGAGAAATAAAAGGAAAAAGCCACAAAGTACGCAGCATAATCAATATCAGACATCGAAAATCAAAAGAACTGCTCTGACTACATATTATAGATCTCGAACTGAAAGACAACAACAAAGACATTCGAAATAATATCTCTACGCAACATGAAAATAAGTATAGAAGCGCCCAGAAAGGAAAACGACATTGTGCAATGCATAAGATGCCAGTACTACGTACATACAAAGACCTACTGCACAAAGCCATACGTATGTGTTAAATGTGGAAGCGGACACAATAGATTTATGTGCAAAAAACCTCCGGATACACTTTAAATATATGCCCTCCGTAACGGAAATCGTCCCGCTAATTATAAGGGGTCATTATCATATATAAAAATCTACAAAAAGCAAGAGGCAAACCAATTACCCTAACTTTCAACCTACAACCAGAAATGTATATTTATAACAGAAATGAATTCCCAAGAATAAACAGCATCAACACTCAATAGTAATTGAACCGTTTCAAAAAACACAATATGCACATACGCTCTCAACAAACCATGACAAACAAAGCATTGGAAAACAACTGACAATCTTCCTCAACGAGTGCAAGTCCATGTTTAACCAAAACAGCATGCCGAGCGCAGTCGTCGTTAAATCGCCAAATAACGGATAATTCAATAAGGATTGTAATGCCTGGAATGGACCGGGATGCCAATGGGTTGTCAAACCATAAAACTGAACTAACAAACTGCTTACATATAAATAAAATAAACGTAGCTCTAATCTCCGAAACGCACTTTACAGCAAGAAGAGTGTTTAAAATACCATATTACACAAACTACTATGTTATACACCCTATTGGAACAGTACACGTAGGTGCAGTTATTATTATTAAGAACTCTATTCTACACCATGAACTGCCTTACTATCAAAACAAGATTCAAACGGCCAATGTTCAAATCAACGCCCTTCCATGGTCTTTCACTATATGTGCTATATATTATCCTTCAAGATATTGTCTATCCACAGCGGAATTCTCAACCTTTCAATTTCTAGACCTCAAATGTATGGTGGGAGGAGACTGGAATGCTAAAAACACTGAATTCAAACCGACATCCTGGCCAACTGACTTAAAAAAAATACCAGATTTGCTAGACTTTTTTATTTTTCACGGTATAGCACCTAACTACATGAAAGTCGAATCCTACCTGGATTTATAATCAGATCATACACCTGGGTCGCAACTCTAAGTAGTTTTGTAATAAGCAAACGAATCACCCCTTCGCTTACATCTAAGAAAACAGATTGGGCAAACTTGTGTGCATACATACAGGATAACCTTGAACATGATGATAATTTGATGAGTTAAACAACGTAACTCAGTAAGTACCTTATAACACTAATATAAGAGGCTGCATGACAAGCAATATCCACGCAAACCAAGAATCAAAAGAAACCTACAATACTCCATATGGTATACGAGAATTGGTAATGTAAAAACGCAGAGCCAGAAGCAGTTGGCAAACAACACGTAACAATGGTGATAAACTTATATAATAGACTTAGAAGGAAATTACATAGAACTCTAGAAAATTTAAGAAACGCGACATTCGAATACTACATCACCACTCTATCTGGAAGGCAACAAACAAATTTAAGAGGTCACAAATACCAATACCACCCATCCCAAAGCCAGAATTGGGCCAGATAGGACACGGAGAAAGCCAACTGATTTACTGAGCATCTTTAGGAAGTTTTCACACTCTTCGAACCAGCTATAAATAATTACGACAACTAGATTAAAACATTCGTAGATTTATCCTGTCAAATGTATCTAGCCATCAAGCCGTTTTCTTCAGTAGAAGTCCGTCAAGAAATTAGGCAAGTTAATCTACACAAAGCACGTGGATATGACCCCATTTCAGGGCGAATTCTCAAGCAAAACAATTATTCTATTGACAACGATTTACAACATTATGCTGCGATTGTCTATTACCCGTTAATGTGGAAATTTTCCCACATAATTATGATAAGAAAAACTGGAAAACCTGCAAATGAGCTATCCTCCTACAGGTCGACAAGCCTACTTCCCAATTTATCAAAAGTATTCCATAAGTTATTATTAAAAAGACTCAGAGAAGACAACCTATTGAACCTATACCAGATCATCAATTTGGATTCCGTCATCGACACTCGACTACACAACAGAACCAGAGAATTTTCAATCAAATTGCAGACATTCTTGAGAAAGAGAAACTGAGCAGAGGCTTTCGGCAGAGTATGGTATGGTACGATGGTCTGTTGTATAACATCTGGTATTCACCACCACGCTATATATTATTTGCTACTAAAATCATACATTTCCGATAGGTATTACCAAGTGAAATTATGAAAGCTCCCTCTCCAACCACTAAAGTAAACTCTGTGTGCCCCAAGGAAGAGTGTTAGGGCCAGTGGTATATCTCATTTACTCCGCAGACATGCCAACAACAGAAAACACTATGATGCCACATGCGCAGATGGCACTGCTCTTCTAGCGGCCAATGAGAATCCCAGAATAGCTTCGCAACAACTCTAGTTCCACCTAGACCTCCTCGAAAAATGGTTAACAAAATGGAAAAAAAAGTAAACTAAACAAAATCCACCCAGGTCACTTTTACTACAAAACGCATTATCTGCCTACCAATTACCATCAACAATATATCTATACCAGTGCAAACTGAGGTCAAATATCTGGATTGGCACCTTGATCAAAGAATGACACGGCAAAAACATATGAAGACAAAGAGTCAAAATTTAAATCTGAAACTCAGGCAAATATACTGGTTGTTGGGCCGAAACTCCACATTATCTATGGAAAATAAAATTTTCATCTACAAATGTGTAATCAAACCAACATGGACATAGGGAGTTATTTATTAATTATGTGGATGTACGAAGCCGTCAAATTCAAAAGTCATCCAACGCTTTCAATCGAAGATCTGCGTATAATATCAAACACCCCATGGTATGTCTCAAATCAAATACTCCATGCAGACCTACCAATTCCATTTGTATCGGAAGAAATCCAAAGATTGCCAGGAACGTACCACCCGAATCTATACGGGCACGAAAACGAATACGTCAATGAACTGGTGAACCGGCCAAATCAATCATACATCACATTTACTTATTGCTCTACGTAGACAGTAGATTGTAAACTGGCAATTAAATTTAGAAAAGTATTTACTTAACGATTGATAAAATAAAAAAATAATCTGCTATTCTGTTGTATTTACTGCATAATTATACTATACTTCATTTAAGGATGTTCTACACCGTTACAATGAGAATAACAGGGTAAACATTATTGACATAAAATTTTGTATAATTGCCTTATTTTTTTCTCGTTCACCAAGAAGTAAATAAATAGCCGTAAAACCCAATGGCGCTGCAGAATTGTAGTTAAAAGTGTTTTTCCGGAAAGCGTCTATTTATTTTAAGGCGGAAGTAAGGGATTTGTGTAAGTTGGCAGCTTTTTCCACTTTCCGAGGAATGCTTCATATTTATTTTACTACAAAATATTAGAAATTTCTTTTTTCTTACAATAACTAGGATTTATTCCAGACTATACTCTTGCTTTTATATTTATTAGAAATTAGAAAATTTTATTTTAACTAATTTATGTAAACTTCTTTATCATATAAAAATCTCAGCCGTTATTGTAGCAGTACGGTATTAGATATACGCTGCCTACGTGTATTCCCACTTTTACTTTTGAAGCTAGAAACTTTTAAATTCGCATAGCGTCACGACGTCAATGGTGCAAAAATTAAATGCTATGATGAATCGAGCGACTACATGATCTGTAGTTGAAGTACTTTTTTTCAGAAATTTAAAATACAATGAATGAAATATAAAATTACCAGAAAGGTTTATCTGAACCGTGTTCAAAGTTTTGTTTTATTTTAGCCATAATAGCCGAAGAACTTTTATTCAAAATAACGATCATTTTATATATCAAAAATAGTATTCTGTAAAAATTGCAGCAAGATATTCGACCATAAAGAAATATTTATTGCAAGTTTCCATGGTCCTTCGAATAAAATTAGCGTTAGACAGAACGAATTTATATTTATAAACAAGAAAGGTTTGCTATACCATTATTTTACTCTCTATTCAATACTTTAAACTAGATAATCAATTTAGAAGGGTTGGAAATTTCCGAATTTGCACATTAAATAAGTAAACGAAGACGTCACTGGGTATACACGTAAGATAGCATTATCGGATTTGCCGCAAGCACTTTTTTACCAGAAAGTAAAATATACGCTATCTTTCAAATCTTAAACAAATCAATAATCTTTACATAGAAATTCCTAGTGTAAGAATAATTTTCAAAATATTCTTAGGATCATTGACCGATAATGAACCGAAGCACAATATAAAAAAAAATTTGCAAATACATTTGACTAAAAACAGTAAAACCAGTAAACTTGAAATAAACAAACTATTTTTATAACTAATTAGCATTTTGATAGTTATTTATATCTAAAACGAAAGCTTTTCGTAAATCAAATATGTATAATTTGCATATTTATAAATTTGAAACTTATTTCCTCATGTTGTAAATATTTTTCTTGTTATAGTGCCTTATCACTTATTTTATTTAACATACGGTGATGTTAAAAACTGTTAAATAAATAAAGGGTACTTAAACTTTTTAAAATGCATTTTAAGCATTGATTACGTATACCAAGTAGGTACTTTTTAACTTTGTTTTTCCTTATCAATTCCTCTTTTACCTTACGGTGTCGAGGTTGCCATTCATACATTCGGGATTAATTGAAGGTGATGGGTCCCCTTTGGACTTGCATCACGCTCCTCTCGCTTCCCTCAACTACATTCGCTTCCTACATTTCCACTATTTGTGTTAATTGTATGAATGATGCTGTGTGTGGGCTTCTTACTTCTCCTGGTTAGCCAGTGGTTAGGAGAAGCGCCGTTAATTGTAACCCAATGTCCAATGATTACCAAGCTCGATAGCGACCTTAGGAATTACAGAAAAATTTCTGCCTATCCCAAGGTTCGAACCGAGGACTTCGGATTGCGAGCCTAGTCCTTTTACCACTGGGCTACTCGATGTTCTACTTATTAACAACAATATAATAAAAAAATGGGAACTGTTTCATTTGACTTTGCCACATTTCAAACAGTTTCTGCATATTTACGAATTTTCCGATATGATGACACTGTTGACATGACACTGTTAGGTGTAAAATTACAAGACTGCTTGTAAGTCACAGCTGTTGACGCACTCTGTGCTACTACATATATGTAAATTCGATTTGTAAATCAACAATAAACACCTTTTACGGTTTTCATGAGCAGTTCAGTCATATTTCAAAATCATATGTCTCATATAGACACTTTTCTCACGTTACTTCTAAACATTATTTATACTTTTCAAATATGTTCTATTAGCTATTGTTGCAAAAGTACAAACAACGCATCTGCTAGGGTGACTACTGTTGCTAATTTTGCACTGCTTGTTCTCAAATTAGCTTATCTAGAAAGTTGTGTACTTGCAAGTTAGTATAGCAATACTTTATTTAAATAAAATGTTCGAATGCTATTGTTAAAAGGTTGCTAGAGAAAGTAATTAAAACGTATTTTACTTTGAAATGTTCTATTATTGTTATACGATATATAGCATTGAAAATTTGTGGCATAAGTAACTGGGTACTGTTTCCATATATTGGTTAACTATAATCGTGGTTTGGCTCACAACTTACTGTCTTTTTTAGTGTATTATGATTAAATACTGATTGGCTGCGATTTATGCCGGTTTGTTTTACGAAAATGTAGACATCTGTAGTTTGCTTATGGACATGTAACTAAGCAATATAAAACATAAGACATTGCAGATGTGGTTTTTTTATTTTTGAGTTTACATCTCTAGAGCATCGTAGCAATGTTAAGCGCAAACGTAAGCTAGGGGTGAATATCGTTGTAGTAAGACCGTATATCCTTTCTGTAATGACCGAAAGCGATACTAACTTCTAATTTTTAAATAGGTACCTATAGTCGGTCTCACAGGTTTACCTTACTACCGGATTAATGCAAAACTGTATGAACTTAAACATCGACCTGCTCGTTCGCTGCTAGATTTTACTTAAAGTGCATGCTGTCCACCGCCACAGTTATTTTCATACATTTTCAACATTTAGGCAATTTACTGTAAAATTAATTCCACAATTATCTAAATTATCAGATACTCCTATATCTTATACTTATATACTTATACTACCAAGATGAAGTTAAATATATTAACCTTACTTATATTGTGATTCAACTTAAAATGCTTTCTGCTTGAGCTTAAAATTGTTTGCTCATTTTATATGAGTCATCCACCAACGATTCCCTAATTGCGTTATCCCCACGCATCGCATTACCAATACAATAATGCAGTTCTAATGATCATTTGTAGGAGTATTAATACTCCAATAATATTTATTGGACTTTAGCAACTAGTTGGTGGCGTATAATGTACAAATTTCTTTTTGTTTGCCATTATGTCAAATCGTAAATTAAATTACCAATATTTTGGAACGAAGCATTATCAGTTGTTACGCCTGAAATATGGAAAAAACTGTCAAAAAATTCAACAGTAGAGAGAACGTGAACGTGTGGGTGAATAAATAAATCCAACTGTAATTACTTTAGGTTTGGATTTAGAATCCAATTACACTGTTGGTAGCGATGATGATCATATTTAACTGCTTATTAACCGAATTTATTAACAAATTCTTGTTGAAATTAAAAATTATTGTTATTGAAACCATTTTTTAGCACATAGCATACAATAATTGTATACTACTACTATTATTATTCGACATTACAGGTAGTAAAGACCATAATTAATTACATACGAGTTCGTAACAAATGGTAAGTAATACTAAATAGGAGAAACAAATATTTCTTTTAAATTCAAATTTCAAGTTTGACGTGGTCAAAACGTGCTCCACTGGAATTTATAAATGTTCTGGTATGTTCCAGACATCTTAAAAGTCGGCTGTCTCGCATCTATGCAGTTTTTAAATACCAAGTAAATACAAACTACGTTTTGTGTTGAGATACGCTATGACTAATAGGTCTGGGAGAAATAGAACCAGTACTTAAAAATGTCGAAGAAATTTATATGCGGTAATCCGATAGCTAATTGCAAAAAGTTCATTTTTTAATGTGTAACACAGTGGTCGTTTTCATTTTGATGAAAATTTATTTACAAGAAAGTTATTATAATTTATAAAAATTTGTTAAATTTTGGTCAATTTATGCTTAGTCCTGAGTGGCTGATTTTAAGTGGTTTACATTCATTTTTTTTATATTCCTATGCCGTTGCCTTGGCAACGGGCAAAAAAAGTTGAGCTTTAGAAAATAGAAGTTGAAATTTTGCTTATTTACCACCAAGCTGACAGCAAGCTTTTTCTGCAACTCCGCAAATATGTAAATGTGTGTAATTATTTATGTGTGTTTTGTAATAAATCAAAGTATTAATATTTGAATAAATCGTCGAAGTGTTTTAATTAACTTGCGGCCGACATTTTTGGTAAATTTCGACAAAATAAGAATTTCGTCGCAGAATGGAGTAAGCGTTCCCCGATTGTCGATTGTTTTTTCGCTCGTCTTTTGTTTATTGATTGGACAACAATTGAAGTGACAACAAAACATAAATGTCAATGTCAGCCGATTATAACTTCACATCTACGATATAATTAAAAATAAGTATCCTGAATAATAACATAATTTAAGTATAAGTGCTTCGTGACATTGATATTAAAAAGAAACTCCATCACAAAAGTTTATAATAAAGTCTCATTTGGAGGATATAATATTATTATCAACAATACGAATTCTACGAACAATTTTATGGATCATTTCCATAAAAGAAATTAATGGAAAAGGATCTATTTACTTGTCGGTAAACTTTAAATTAAATAAAGAACGTTCTACTGCTTCAATTTCTTCGAACACATTTATGGAATATGAGTTGCTGCCGCCATCTTTCGTAAGCTTGTCTATGTGCCAAAGACCGAGGTTCGCGCCAATGTGAGATGTTTTGAAGATTTCGAAATTGCGGAGAATCCTTCAAGACCAAGTCTGCATTCCTCCATGCAAGAATAAACAAAGTGGATTTTTAATTGAACAACCAAATGTTATAAAGTCTTAAAGAAGTTATATTTATTTGTTTAAAGTTGTATATTATTAATAAATAAAGTTATAAGTCACTTTGTTTTGTGGAAAAGAAAGCACTGATAATTCTGTTTTGAATTTTATGATATACCTAATTTATGAATGTACTTCTTGTACTTTGTTCCTAGTGTTCGAGTCTACACAGATTGCTCCCATTATAACAGTGATTTTGAGATCATCTGATACAGGTTGGTGCGAAACTTATTTGAGTTATGTGTTGGTTAAACAATTTATAGATTGACTTATTTATTATTGGATTCTCAGATAGAGTGAGTTATCTTGATAACAGTTTTGATTTTGTATGGTATGGTATGGTATGGTATGTATAGGTTTAACCACGTTATTATTTTGTATGTGCTCCAACTAGAAATTTATTTTCTCATGCTCAAACTTAAATAATTAATATATACATATTTAATGTTGTTTTAAAGATAAGGTAATAATACCAATATTATTATTTTTTTTGATTAACACCGTAACAAAAGCTCTATCGGGTAGCAAGGAAATGTATCTGTTTAAAGTGTACGCACCACTATTTTTATACATATTTGAGGTACTTCTTAGTTGCGGATTTGCCAATCTAATTTACTTTTTTAATTAGTCCACTGTATTAGAGTGAGTTTTGTGCATTGTCTTGAATAAACCTTCATGCAGAAAATCTAATATTGTAAGGTCTAGTGACGCTGGTGGCAAGTTACTTGGCGAATTGTACTAAATTCCGTGTCGTACTGTCCATATTTTCGAAGAAACAAATTTAAAATACTGTTATATTCGTAATTTACCGAATTGTAAACTTATTGCAAAAATAGAGCTAGTTCCATTCTAGCTATAATTTACTTAAAAATTGGGTAAACAGGGAAACTTTTTAGTAATAAAAAGAACATATTTTCGAGTTGTCTTGTTCTAAATGAAGTATTAGGTGTAGAGTGAAAATATTAGTTACGCTGGATCAAAATAAACTACAAAACATTTTTGTTTCTATTGAAACATCACTTTCCACGATTTCTTCGGTTGAATATCCATGACTGATATTATTTGGGCGAGGGAACTGGGACGAAGTCTGTAATAATATTTATTGCAACTGGGTACCAACGATTGCCTATGATTCACGTTTTGAACCCTGTTGTAGTACTAGAGGCCTTGAAGTATTGTCAAACGTGAAAATTAAGTAAATTTGCCCAATTTCATATATGTACCTATACTTTATTGCATGTGAACAGGAAACTAACTCAATATTGCAGGCTTTCTATATTTTACCAAGAAAGAGAAGACAATAAACTTTATTTTGTTAATTGGTTCTAGCCTTATTTCTTCACATTCACATTAATAGATTAAAATAGTAATTTCAACGGTACTTATTTCTTTACATGTTCATTTTAACATTTAACATATCACTTTCAAAATAACATTATAAATATTCATAGTTAGGGAAACAGTTTGTTCAGTCATTAAAGCTGTATTTGTTAATATGTGTTTGTGAATTTGAAAGGCCTCCAGTGTATCGAATTTACGTTTGTCATAGCAAAAGTTTAAATTTGTTATTATATTATTTGATGTGAAGATATACTTGTGTTCCAACAAATGATTAGCGTAGTTAGATTTCTCTGGGTGTTGGTATTTGTATGAGCGTAAGTGTTCTTTGTATCTGGTAAGAAAATTTCTAACTGTCTGGCCTATTGTATTATGAACAGTTTCATTTGAAATTTTGCGTTAAATAAGGTGTTGAAAATGGTTTTTGTTGTTTTATAAATTGGCTTAAATCTACTGGTTTTGAATATAATTATAGCAATTTTTGATTAGTGATCAATCAGTTTTGTATTATAACATTACTGCATGCAATTTGTTGAATAATCGATATATCTTTAGTGTTTTTATTATTATTATTAGCCCGCAACATCCCATTGTTGGGTGTAATTATTGTTAGTTAGACTTATTTAGCTCTTCCTATATCAATTAACAACATAGATATCTACTTGGGTATTCTGAAAAACACGCTGTATGCAAATGTAGTTACCAAGTATGTTCGGTGTTTGACTTAATGGCACTACACTCATTATAGGTGTTAATAACCAAACCAACCAGACGTTTTCCGCCAGATGAAAACATAAAACCCACAAATTACCCGTACGAGTTTCTATTTTTATCGTTTGTTTAATAAACTTTTAAGTGTAAGAAGGAGCTTCTCAAGTAGCAAACTGAAAACCGAGGAACTCTGGAGCCAAACCAATCTTGCTATTAGTAGGGAGCAGATTATGTAGGTTAGTTACTTATTGGCAGCTGCAAAATATGTTTTCTTTTTGTCTGGTAACTGATAATTTATTTATAGTGTCTTCTATCTACTACTGAAGTTATTTTCTGGCTTTTTGTTCCTGTTTATCTTAATACGAAAACACAAAAATGTCTTTATTTTATTTGTGTTTCTGTTTGATGTTGATGTTGATTTTATGGTTATATCATTTTCGTTGCTATTTTGATTCATACTCACTACTTCATGTCCACAACATATCTACAATGTTATATCTACAAATTTTATGAGTGCACGTATTGTTATAATTAATAAGTTAATAATAATAATATTAATCTATAATTTTCGGATTACTATAGCGTGAAATTATTGAATCTGTAGTCACTTTCCATTGCTACTAGGGCTTTAATATTATACAAATAATTCGTTCTATTTCTACGTTATTCGGAGTAATATTGTAGAAATCCAGCGATTTGCTGCTGCACTGATTTTCCTGCTTCGCTACAAAACTAATGGCTATGAGTACCTGCATTACACTGTGATTGTCAACGAAACTTGGATTTCGTACACAAATGTTGAAACCAAGCAACAATCAATGTAGTGGAAGAACGCGAGTTCCCCCTAAACCATAAATGTTATTTAAACGGTCAAAAACCGATAGCTTATAGTTACTGTTTTTGGACACTGTTGGTAGATTCCCTGGCACGTGGTACGTCAGTTAATGCAGACGTGGATGGCAAGACCTTAAGAAAGTTGAGAATGGCGACTCAGAACAAAAGGCGACAATTGCTGACTTCCGGAACCGTGCTTCAGCACGAAAATTCCCGACTGTACATGGCGGTTCGCACTGTGCAACTCATTGAGTAGTTCAATTGCTTCGTCATTTGTCGAAAATCTTACACCTTTCAAATGTTTTTTGAGTTTTGGGAACAAATAATAGTCTGACGGTACTAAATCCGGAGAATAGGGCGGGTGGTCAACCAATTCAAAACCAATTTTATTAATTTTTTGCAGTGCAATCAACGACTTGTGAGCAGGAGCGTTGTTTTGCAAAAAGAGCACACTTCTGGCAAGTTTTCTGCGACGTTTTGCCGCAATTTTCTTACAAAATTTAGTTAGCAATTCAGTATAATATGCTCCCGTGATAGTTCTACCCCGTTTCAAATAATTTATCAGAATTATCCCATATCTGTCCCGGGAAACTGAAGCAAGAATCTTGCCAGCCGATTTTTGAACACGGAATGTTTTGGGTCGTGGAGAACCAACATGTTTCCACTGTTTGGATTGCTCTGGGTCATAGTGATGGATCCACGTTTCGTCCATAGTAACAAGGCGATACAAAAAGTTTGAGGAATCTTCTGCAAAACGGCGGCAGATTTCCTTTGACGTTGTCAATCGAACGCACTTCAGGGCGGTGGTCATCTTTCACATCTGATCTTCCTCTTTTATATTCCGCAACCCAGTTTTGAATAGCGGCATATGAAAAACACTGATCACCTAAGGTTTCTATCATATCAGCAAAAATTTCTTTGCCCAATAACCCTTTCAAAAATAAATACTTAATAACTGACCGAAACTCGATTTTTTCAAATTCTATCTTTTTCTCAGAGATGCTGTTTTCAAATATTCACAGTTTGCTCACCGTTCAACTTATGGATGTCAAACTTTGACAAGTTATTTATAAAACATCATAGTTGTAACCATAGCAACCATATTCACTTTTCTTTACAGGAACTTTTTAGATTAACTAGATATCAATACCCCCTCGTAAGTGAAAACAATGATAATTTGAGCGATTACATTGCTATGAACAATAGTTTTGTAATATCGGAATATGATAATGACAATTATGCGGAAGAATCCGAGAAATTAGAAATGCAAGTGAAGAAACCTTTTGATTCACAATTAGACATGCGTTTGACATCATACGAAACTACTTGTTAACCCAAAAAAAAAACTCCTGGCAAATACTTTAGAATCTTTGACAATTATTCCAAAAAGACGCAGACGCACCTAGGCTTATTTTTTAAGAATTTGGCTATGTAACGCGTAGGTCTATTTTACATACTTATGTATGTATCACATTATGAAATACTTATAAAAATGCAACCTTCTTTTTTATTATAAATATCTTGTTCTGTACAGTGAGTTGAAGAGTTTTTCTTATTTTGAATAGAACTGCCATAAACTGGAATTTTCTCTGTGGTAAATCCATCGTAAATAGTCGACTTTTAAAATCTGTAGACCGAAAGTACATTTTTCAATTTTGAGTGTAACACGGCATATTTTTGCAGATTTTGGCACGTGGTATAGTTATTTATCAAAATTTTGTTGTCGGTGAAATCGATAAAGCTGCACCTGACTACGTCATAGAATCAAAATAGTATCAAGCAAGCAATGAAGATCATAACTTACATACCATGGTTTGTGGTTAATCACAGAGGAAAACGTAATAGTATTATACAGGGTGTTTCCGTTTTAATCTTGAATACTTTGAGAAAATATTCTCCTGGGGACTCTGAATCAGAAAAATATTGCATGTATGCCTTTCATTGGTTTCCTAAGAAAGATACGGGGTGTCAAAGTTTCCAAAAACAAATCCCTTTTTATTATATCTTCTAGAAAAATGGAGCAAATCAAACAAAATTTTGTATGCGTCGCTCTTCGTGTAGGATTATTTTACGAAGTTATGTTCTTCCAAATGTGTCACATCAGTGACGGATTTATTTTAAGAAAAAAAGGTCTCAGGTCTCAAGTTGTTTATTGAACTAGCATGATGTTCCTCGTCTAACTGTAAATAAGGGCTTAATGACTTCCTATTTGCATGTCCAGTCATTTTGATGAGCTGTTCTTCCAGGACACCTGATTTAGCAAGATTTGATACAGCACTGATTTGATTGATTCGTGATTTTCTTTGTCAGAGTGTCAGGCCCTATTCTTTTAGCAGATTATTTAGTCCATTTCCCAATGTAATTTACGCCAATAGGCATATTTTTGTACCATCCAGAGTCGGTTTTATTCCAGTAAGGATTTACAATCAGAAATAGACGATCTGACGTAATTCTATTAGTGCGTTTAGAAATAAGCTTTTTAATAATCTTACCGGGCATACATCCAGATTATTGTGATTAGGCACTAACCATTTACTGTCTGATAATTTTTGAGTTCCACCCTGGCATGTTTTGGAAGAAATCAGGTTGTATTCAATTCTTCCGCTTACGTTACCATTTGATTTCTTTTCCTCTAAAAAATGCACTTTGCGTCTTGCTGCCTCTTCCCCTCTCCAGGCTAGTTCGAGTGCTACTATACAATACCGCTTTTTTTGAAATCCTTCTGGGCAATCTTCGTTCCACAGATTCGTTATTTTATGTATTTCTTCCTTACTCAGAGCAGTTGAACTTTGCTTCGTCTTTTCGGGAATAGACTGAAGCTACTTTCGTTTCCCATTTTTTTGCAACCCTTGCTTGTTTGAATTCAATGTCTGCAAATGAATTACATTTTCGGGCGTACTCTTTATAGTATTTTTCTTGTAGGAGTTTTGCAGTGACATTCCAGATAGTCTCTATAATCTTTACAATCATCTCTCTTCTTGGTTAAAGCCCAATCTTTCATGACCAAGCTCTTGATTTAAAGTAGTTTCTAGAAGTTCATAATGCTTCTTTTTTAAAAATATTTCGAACTGTTTCCACATTGACTTTTGGTTATTAACTGTACTTCTCGGAGTAACACTCTGTACACTTTTTTCAATATTTTCTAAAGATTCTTGACGAAATCTTTCCATTTTAAAACGATTTTGTATTAAGAAAACTCGTAAATAATATGACAGTGATAGTTGTCAAGGTAGAAATTTCAACACTACCATTCACGGCATAGTAGATTAAAAGCAAGGCGCACATTTATCAGTTATTGGGAAAGCTAAGTAACTTCCTATCGTTTAAGATGGCAGTTAATTGGTCAATTTTGAGAAATTGAAGAAATCTCATTCACTGTTAGGATAGGCGTGTATCAATCATTGAAAATTTGTTTGATTCTACGAGTTACATATTGTACTAGTTTAAAATTGGGCAACTTCTTATGCGCTGTTTCATAATAATATTTTGGTAACTTCTCTGGGGTACGGGGCACCATTATCTGGTATCTTAATATTCCTAAATTGTTATTGGAATAAATAGTCACTCGAGTACTCATTAAGTTTGCAGCACTAAGTATTATTGTGTAATAAAACGAGTGAGAAAATTTATGTTGTTTAGTCAAAGCACGGTTCTTCTCACTATCACCCTACATACATTTGCTTAGGATTACAACTACTATAAGAAGACTTCGCTTGCAGATTAATTTTTTATGTTATTCATAATTAATTTTAACTTATAGTATTAAACTGTAGAGGTAATATTTACTATTCTAATAATACTACCTCCTAATACTAATTTTATTTTGTATTTGGATTAATGAAAAAATTAGTAAATAAATTTGTGTGTACCTTACAATAAGTTGAAAAGCGGGAACTTCAATAAAACCATTGCGCTCTATCCACTTGTTTCCAAACATTTGTTTTCAAAAACCGAACATTTAGAGCACAATGGGAAAATGTTCCATCCTGGTGAAACTAAATTTCGTGTGATTGTGCTACTACTTATTAGCTAGCAATATTTTTATAGTATGTGGAAAGGGGTAATTAACAATAACCTACTCATTTTTAATAAAAGTTTAATACATTAATAAAAATCACTAAACATATGCATTATTTCTTAATAACGAAGCAAAATTATTCAAAGAGATATTAATAAACCATAACATCAAGTTGTAATAAATTCTTTCAAAGAGATAATTAATAACAACA
>JABXWE010036072.1:0-13336 GCA_014611495.1 Limonius californicus
TTACTTACAGGAGAGACAAGTAATCAACTGTCAAATAACAATTATTTAGATAACCTCAAAACATCAGGTGTTTGCGGCTCGGCAGCTGGTTATGAAGCGACATACATTTACCGACGCATAACTGATGCACAGCCTACTATAAACGTGGGGAGTTTTTGAACACGGTTTATAATCGTCAGGGAAGGATTTAGGCTGAACTTTTTTGAGGGTCTTTTGGAATAAATCGTGATTCGAGTTTGTAGCTTCAATAGAAAATTAAGGAAATTGAAATGTTAATTCATCTTTTCTATCCTCGTAAAGATATGAAACCTCGAACACAAACTTTTAAATTTTTAAAAAATTCTGTAATATTATAAAGTTTTATTAAACACAACAAATATTCTAATTAATGAAAAAAAAAACACTATGAAATTAAAAAATTAAATGTGATAAATACAGCCATACGTATTCAAATAATCTTTGAAAATGTTTTCTTCCACGATTTTTGTAAAGCAAAATCTGGAATTAAATCGTCAAATTTCAGACATTTAAGTTTATTATATTTTACAACTTTTATAATAAAAATTTGATAGCGTAATTTTATATTAACCAAATTTGTAAAGCCCTTTCAAATGAGTCGCCCTAAGCTAAAGCTTGTCTAGCTTATTATGTAGGACAGTTAGAGGGTGGTTGGTTTGCTTGATCACCGCTTCTCTTATTATACGTGTAGAACACTAATTTGGAAAAAATAGATGTGAAACCACAATGTACGGCTTAGCTCGATTTCAACAACGAAGTGACTATTTCTCTCCACCCCTCTTCCCGCCAATTTAAAACTGTACTGTATGCAGCATGATTTTTGATTTTTTGAAATTAACCACTAGTTCCTGTTATCATTAATTTAAAATAAACATTGATTGATATTTTCTAAAGAAATTAAGTTACTTTTTTCAAAAAATAAAAATAGAAACCCTTATTTTTTTATAGAGGCTAATTGGAGTCGTGGAACAGAATGCTTTACACTAGCAACCAGCATGTTCCACATTCAATGCGGGTTGCCTATAGCTACTTATTCGTAATCGATCCACGGAGATCGAGATATTGCAAACTGTATTTTTTACCCACCACAACTCCCACTTGTATACTTTATCCTACGCTTCAAAAAAAAGTTTGTCTAAGGTCAAAATAAAATGTAGTTATTCCCCTATTAAAATAAAGGCGATATTAAGATATACATTATTGTTATTAACACTGATTTGTCGAACTAAGTTTGAAATTCTTGTTTACAATTTTCCAACTTTGTTCTAGGACTTTAACCAAGGTGCTTACTGTAACGGTTAATAATATCTTTTAAAGTAATTGGTAATAACTAACAAAGTTAATAATACTTTTTTGCTGTAATATAAGAACTTGGAATTAATATATTAACAAAACTCTTCGCCTGAACTTTGCCATACGGCATCTGACTATTTATAACAATGCGTGTATTTGTAGCAACGTTATAAGGAAATGTGCAGTTTTCGTAAAGTAATTAAAGGCATGTACACTCTATTGTACCTGTTGTAATATTAGGATATCGTTTCTACGCTCTTCATAAGAAGTTGCAGTATCGTTGGCTAGAATTATTTAAAATTTAACATGCAGTGTTAAAAGGGCGATGTCGCATTCTATACGTAGTCCTTCGTATTTATGTATGTGAAAGTTTTTTGCAGGTCCGCTTAGGTTCGATTCTTAAGCATTGCTCTTTCTCAGAGTGTTTGTGGTGTCTTAGTAGTAGTGCTTGGTAGCTAAGTATCTTGCTAAAGCCTGTGTGGGAGAACTCAATTCACAATAATATCCAATTCGCCATGGAAGTTGAGCAAAATGGTAATATTCCGTTGCTAGATGTTTATGTCACTAGAAAACCTAATGGTAGCTTAGGACACGCTGTGTACAGGAAGAAGGCGCACACGGATAGGTACCCAAATGCAAATTCACATCACCACCCTATGCAGAACACCGTGCTTCAAACTCTGACTACCAGAGCTATCCGTATATTAGATAGTGAACATATACAAGAAGAGAAGACACACTTGCTGATATCATTACTATGTAACGGAAATACAGCCGTAGAAATTCGGAAAGCTATCCACAGAGCCGAAGATCCCAGGGCTAAAGAGGAATCCACACCTCCGGAAGGGTTAGCCTTTTTACCATACAGTAAAAGTACTACGGATAAGATAGGGCATGTTATGAGAAGACCGGTGCACACGCACTGCACCACGAATCCATTAGCTCTCTAATCCACTACCTGAATTGCACCACCAATATTTTTGACCGCTTTAATCCTCTACATGAACTGCACCACGGCTTCATATCAGCAGTAACGGATTAATGTATCTGTTAGTGACTACTGTTCTTGGAAGTGATATCTGTAATACTTATTTTTATAGTATAATGAGTTTCTACAGTTTGTATTGTTTAGGTTAGAATAAGAAGTAGGGGTTGCTTTTGTTTTTAAATCTTAAATATCTACAAACCCCTGCTTCATTTCGCATTTGGTTTACAAATAGTGAACAGTTGTGTTTATTGTGTTTAAACTAACTTGTATGTTAATTGCGCGTTATTATGGAGCTGAAAAGTATGTTTAGTGAAAGAGGAAAAAAACTGCTTGTCCTCGAAAATAACAAGTTTTACAAACTGCGAGAAGTCAAATCTACTGGCGAAGTTTGTTGGAGATGTACTTACAGAACATGCACTATGAAATTATTTACCGTTGGTGAAGATGTTTTATCAAAGACACAGGGTGACCATATCCATGACAGCCTTTGTGAAAATGTCTCGACACGGAAGGTTTTAAGCAACAGGAAGAGGAAAGCGGAAGAAAATAATTTTTTCCGAAAAACCATCCTCCAACTAATATAATGTGAAGCGCACGAATCAGGAACCTACGAAGCGGCGATGTCTTAATCCGTGGTGCAGTTCAGGTAGGAATTAACGTTGTGCAGTTCGTGCGTGGTGCAATTCAGGTAGAGGATTTTAAATACCTAAACAGGAAACTGGGAGAAGAGATTATACGTGGTGCAGTTCGTGTGCGCTCGAGAAGACAACACAAAAACAATCTTCACGACCAAGGAAACCCTAGGCAAGGGTTTCCGATTAGTTAAAGATCATACTTCTAGCTTAAGATCAACCGGTATCTACAACATCCCCTGCTCCTGTGGCACAAACTATATTGGGCAAACTGGGCGTTCCATCGAGTTGAGACTCCGTGATCATATAGGTGATTGCAAACATACGCGCATCGCAAAATCTGTGGTAGCGGAACACACCTGCATAACTGGCCACAAAATGGATTTTGAAAATGCCCGAGTGCTTGCTAAAATTTCGCATTACTTTCCAAGAATCATACGATAAGCAATTGAAATTGCGAAATAACCCAATATCATCAACAGAGAGGATGGGTTCAAACTGAGCAAAGCTTGGACACCGGTAGTTCATCCTCTAAAGTTTCGGAAGCAAGACCAATCTCACGGCCATGTCGTTGCCGCACCTGTTACCGCCTGACGACGACGGCCAACTAGAACTATGACGTTCTGCTCGATTGGCTTGAAAGGGTTTAAATACCTCCGCATCCCGGATTTGCGAAACGTTAGTTTGTTTAGGGTCACACAGGTACAAACGGTAACTAGTAATCCTGCCTTTGCTGAGTGTGACCTCCAATCGACGTCGCGGTCCAAGCCGAAAATTAATCATAATGTTGACAGTTTGAGAAACCGCGAAAGCCCCTAACAATATACATATAGCAAAATATTGTCAGTGCGAAAAAGTTACAGAGAAATAATGTAACACTCATATTTACCCTATTCTGTTTAAGTGCATTGTTACAAGTTCATTTTTACAAATTCTGTAGTTTTTCATTCCGCTTTAACTTCTTGGTGGAGGCGCCCGGTTGTTTCCATACTTCTTTATCATTACAGAATCTACAGGTTCACAAGTGGTTGGTTGACTAGAGACACATCTACACTGCCTCTACCCCATGTATGTTACAAATAAATTATGTTTGGCGAAATATCTATTTTAACTATACTGCATATACGGTTTATTTACAGCAACCTAGCCATCTTTAGAAGTCTTGCTTCATGAAAGATTTTGTATTTGTGTCCAGCTTCCGTCTAGCTACAGCTTGCTCCCCCACATCTGCTGATTGTTCATAAGTTTTAACCAATTTGTCTTGAAGTTGTGTCCAGTCTCGAAAGCCTCACATCCGTTGGCAGGATGATCTTTAAGGTTTTCGGATACCCGGTAAAGTATTCGGGTTAGCCTTTTTTTCGGGATTATATTACTCGCTCAAGTGGTTGGTATAATATATTCCACACGTAGTTCTGTCGTCAAAACCTTCTAAGTATTATCAGATTCGTTCTTCAAAAGTGTTGTGCACCTACTAAAACTTTTGGGTAGTTAGCAAAATACTTATTTAAAGTTGCTTTCATCCGCCAGTCATTTTCTGAAATCTTCTAGACGTTGCCAGAATTTTTATTTTTAAAATCTTTGGAATGTGTGAACGTGCCTCTACGTGTTCCTAATCCAAAAGGAATAAATCATAGGTCAGAACGATATTAAATTAGATAAGCTAGAGATAGTGTTATCGGAGCAGTCCGAACAGGGGCGAGTTATCAAAACAAATTCCCCAGATCCAATAATTCATAATAAAATCTATAATAAAATCTAACCTGTTGCAAAAATGAATCATATTTTAAATCATTACTTCAAGGCTTGCAATAGTGTTAAATGCGCTATATGGTAGGCAACCGAATGTACAAATACGAACATAATTCTTACCTCAACCTAAAACACAACGGAAAGAAATAAAAATTTATAACGGAGATCTCTGATATCAAGAGTCCCCAAACGCATCCACATTGAACAATAGAAAAAATAACAATCATGTCAAAACAATTCCTAAGCAATACACAGAAGTTGTGCAAACCAATCCAATGAACATATTCTCAAAAAAGGAACAAGCCATTATTCTTAATGTAGTAGATGAATTAGAACCAAATGATTACATAGTAGCTATTGGAAACATAGTTGGACCATCAAACATTCAGTTTACATCGCGTATATCTAATAACCGTATATGCAATACAGAGCTAGTTGATCAGATAGTTGAAAGCCACAAAACTACGCTGATAAAAGACAAAGAAGTAGGATTCAGACGATTAACAACCCCCAACAAAAAGAATAATTCTGTCAAATGCATGTCGTAGAATAATTGTAAAATCAAGCAACCGCTTTAGCCACTATTCACCGAGGCCCTTGGTTTTCGTTTAAATAGTGGAATGAAGTGGAATTATCCACAAAAGTTTGGTACGCTGCAAAATGATTGTATAAAGACCGCATCACAACAATATAATGTTCAACAAATAAGTTAAATTAATAAGCAATAAAATATTAGATTGGTGTAACTAAAAATATAAGATCAATTAAAAATTTAAAAATTCGAGATATTTTCCTCTCAAATGAAATACATTGGGCATCTTTTCACAATTCCTGTTATAACACCGAAATATTACATGTTTAGCGGTTTCCTTTTCATAGATATTTTAGATTTACTATATTTGTCTGAACTGAATTTTTACAATAATCTTCAAGATTCTTTATAACAGCCTTGTAGTACAATACATATGACTCAGAATCTAACTAGTATTTCGCAAGATACAATGATATGGACATTCCAAAGTATGATAACATATGTACGTGCATGTAATCTATTTGCTTGCTCAAAATAAGTTTCATTTTAAAGCTTGATATAGTTATTAGAATTCTGATGTATTAACTTGTAGTAATGGAAGCATAAAAATATGTTAACCGAAATTACTCTCGGCCTTAATTCTACCACTTTGGGTACAGCGTGGAAAATAATTAATTCTATATAGGCCAAAAAAAGACTATGTGAACTAAAAGCAAAACATTTCTTATTACCGACACGTGATTATAATGTATATGTTATGGTAAATGTAAGAAATTGGTGAATATTTATAATAGGCGATTAATATTCATAATCACCAACAGCTTTAGTTAATGTAGGAAATATTGAAAATTATTCACGTTCACCGGTAATTATATTTAATTTCCAAAATTGATTGGTTAGTTTGATACATGAAAATTAATTACGATTACCGTATTTTATATAATTACCCATGTTTATGTAGTACATATCGTGTTAAAAATACCGAATAAAATTAGAAAACATAAATAAAATAAGAATAGGTTAAGTTAGATTGGATTAGGTTAGAATTAAAGCTTTTTATTACATTTACCGCTATGTACCAAATATTATACAGGGTGAATAAGAAGTAAGGAACATCGATGCCAAAGCCTTAAATAATAACTTCACAAAAAAAGTTTCTAACAAAAGTTTCCTATCAAGTTATTTGTCACAGTTTGGCGTTTCTAATTTTTTTTCGATTGTCGTTTTTTTTAAATAGCAACCTATACTTTTATGGCATGACCAGTTAGTGCTTTTTATTCTGTATACAGCCATGTAAAAATATCATACATTTGCATAATAAAAATTTCAAGAACAATCACGATAAACGTTTATTTTTGTCACTGGCAACATTTTTTATCAGGTACATTTATTACAAGATAAACAAAAGACAATGGCAGGTCCACAAATTAGTAAAATAGTTTCAAATCATATTTAATATCAATTTAAGAAAGCAAATGTTCAAACTGTTCGCCATTCACTGTTTGACGGTGGGCAATACGATCAGAAAATCCTCGAATTGCATTTTGAACTGTAGCAGGTGATATTGCTCGTATATGCTCACGAATACGAATTTTTAGATTTTCCAAATTGTCTGGTCTGTTTGTATACACTGTACTTTTAGGATGACCCCATAAAAAGAAGTCAAGCGGGTTTAGATCCGGAGATCGCGCTGGCCACTCAATATGTGCTCTTCATCCTATCCACCTATTTGTAAAAATTCCATCTAAATATTGACGAACATGAATGCCATAATGAGGTGGGGCACCATCTTGTTGCATCCGAATTCTATCGTTCGTCGTGTCCGGATTTTCTGCATTTGGAAATAAAACAGCTCACGCAGTTCAAACCTCGAAAAATCCAAATACTGATCAGCATTTAATGTGCCATCAAAGAAAGAAGGACCAAGACTTCTGTCTCCTATAATTCCCGCCCACACATTTAATTTTTGTGGATACTGTGTGTGTAATTCTTCTATCCAATGTGGGTTATGTCGCGACCAATAACGGAAATTGTGCCGATTTACAGCTCCATTTAAAGAAAATGTGGCTTCGTCGGAGAAGATAATAGAATTCACAAACTGTGGGTCGTTATAGCACCTGTCCATCATTTCTTCACAAAACTGAATTCTCCTATCAAAATCATCTTCTGATAATTCTTGAACAAGTTTAACCTTATAAGGATGAAAGTTTTCTGTATGTATAATATTCAGTACAGTTCCTTGACTAACATTATTATCCAGGGCTAATTGTCGAGTTGAAGTATGAGGATTTTCAGAAACTGTAAGCACAATGTCTAACATTTTATCGTCTGTTGCTATTTTTGGACAGCCAATTTTATCCAAATCTTTGACGTGGCCCGTTTCTCTAATTTTTCTTAATTTTGGTAACAGTGGACCGCGTAACAGGTTCACGATTTGGATGTACAGTATTAAATAAAGAGCACACATCATCGTGAGTTCTCTTTTTATCAGCATACCCGATCATCATCAAAATTTTGATACATTCAGTTTCTGTTAAACGTACCCTGATTAGAAATTCGTATTTAACACAGGACACAGACTAAATTTTAATCACTTGTTAAGACTAACTGTCACGGAATTGACATTACAGATTTGTATTTGTTTAATTTTTAACATTTTCCAACAGTTGCCTACTATTATCTTTTGTTTATCTTACAATATGTGTACCTGATGAAAAATGTTGCCAGTGACAAAAATAAATGTTTATCGTGATTGTTCTTGAAATTTTTATTATGCAAATGTATGATATTTTTACATGGCTGTCTAGAGAATAAAAAGCACTAACAAGTCATGCCATAAAAAGTATAGGTTGCCATTTAAAAAAAATGTCGATGACGTCATAGCTAAAACGCCAAATTGTGGCAAATAGCTTGATAGGAAACTCTTGTTAGAAACTTTTTTTCGTAAAGTTATTATTTAAGGCTGTAGCATCGATGTTTCTTATTTTTTATTCACCCTGTATAATAGTGCCATAATAATATGGCATTAAAATTATTGCTGACTATATAGAGTGTTTTGTTTTAATAATTTTTTTATCTACATGGAACATCCTGAATATTATTACATTTTTGGATGTCCTATTTTTTTATCTTTATAACGATATATGGTTTCGGGTATTTATCGTTAATAGTTTCGAAAATTATTATCGTTCTCTTAAATTTTGAAAAAAATGTCTGTCTATTTTTAACAGTTAGTATTTAACGCGCGACAGACAATTTTTCACAATTATTTTACAGTTTATACGAACGCATTTTCAGATAAGTGTCGTACTATTTAGAATATAAATTGTTTTTTACAGTCCCTAATTTACAATCACATTTATTAAAATTCAACTTCTAGTATCTCTTTTTTAATGGAACACCCTGTATGTTTTTACATTTTCGAGCTTGCCGTTCAGTGACCTTCAAACGTATGTGCGTTTTTGTATGACTTGCGTTTTTCATTTTGAAAAGATTTAGATATATCTGGCTGGGTATTTTAGAGAAGAAACTATTACGATCTCTTTAATTAACACCTTTGGGAGTTTGTAATTAGTGTTACCTAGAAAGTGTAATGTCTTTAATCTAACGTTATAAATTTAAAAAATTGCAGCATTTTGTATTTTCAACAAAGTTAGAATTACCTGAGACAAAATAGGAAGGACAAGAAGTAATTGACGTATACGACATACAAGATTTAAAAAAAATCCCTTTACCACAGCGATATTTAGTTTAGTAAAATATATATTTCGGCAACTAAGTTGCCATCTTCAGTAGGAACTCATGAACTTGGAATACTCCTGAACATAAGTTCTTTATCAAGTTAACACAGTCCAATGAAGTCATTGGTCATACTTGTCATATAAGTCATATTTTATCCATTCAATCCTGTATGTCATAATTTATATAGGAATAATAAGGGCTGAATGTGTCATTTGTTTCACGAATTAATAACAAAAATAGGAATGTCAAACTACTTCCATTGATAACCGGTATATCTCTTGAAACTAATAGTTTTACTTCTATGACATCTTTTTGGAAACCTTTTTTATAGTAACGTTCGGTTCAAGGTATACATTTAATGCCTGGTATGTATGTATATTGATTCTATTTATTTTATAAACTTTGGAAAACCTCGTACGACCACGATATTTAGAACAATGGACTTCCATTGTTGACTTAGTGAAGGACTTATCTCCAGAGGTATTCCTCAGCCAAATTACTTTAGTTAGTTCAAGTGCAGGCTACAGAAGATGGCAGCTTAGTTGCCGAAATACGTATTTAGGTGTTCTAAATATCGTGTTGGTAAGGTGTTTTCCAAAGTTTATGTATCATCGTCTCCAATCAATCGATGTATTTGTTTTGATAGAATTTTTTAATTTTTGTTTTTTTCTCTAGACCTCAGAGGTGTTTTCAATGAAACCTGTTGTAAACTTATTGCTTTACTTTTACGCGCTCTAAAAAAAACTCAAAATTAAATTTAGATTAACTATCTTTACAGGTTGCAAACTATATATAAAACAGAATACTGGGCCGCGTCAAAGTTCAGGGAATCTATTTCTAACTTTTTTTTTGTATGTTTTGTATGATCAGGATTACTCCTTATTAATTGTTTGTGAACCCATATAAACTAACGTTTCGCAAGACATCTGAAATGCAACTTGCCAACAGTAAATCTGATTTTACTGTGTATTACCTGTAAAAACCGATACGATCTAAACCGAAAATTAATTGTATGGTCGACAGTTCTGATTTTCCTGTAGTGTCACTTTATTTTCGGAAAATTTCAGTTATCCCATAGCCTACTGTTTATTCTAACAGTCTAGAACTTCAGAGATAATCGTGAACAGTAAAGACTAATTCACACTGTAAGTCAAGTCACGCTTTGACCACGGTCCTGTTACGGTAAGGTAATTTGGCAGACTATTCACACTATCTTCACTCATCAGTCAAATATATATAATCATATATCAGTCAACCAACGTTTTGTACGTACAATGTGGAAAAGATTTTTCTACAAGCGATTTAGCCGTAATGGCTTATATTTTGGATGAAGAAGAGAAGAGTGAATTCCTTACAAGGAAACGGCGTAGGGGTCTCCGGGGGCATCCAATCCAAAAACAGAAGGAAACTTTATCACTTTATGCAAAAATCTTTTCAATCACCAAACTAAATTTTGTTAGTACTTTTGGTTGCCCAAAGGGCAATTTCAAATTCACTCTGATCTGACCGCCAAACTAACAATCTCGGTTGTTCAAAATATTCGTTGGAAGAAAAACCGCGATCACTTGACTGGAGCGTGACCTGCCCATGCCTTGTAATGTGAACAGCTTAATGCAGTAGTTCCCAAACGCGACCCCCCTCTTGTAGTACTTAACTTAATTGAGAATTAGCGGTTAAACGGCCAACTGACACCGTCTATTGCCAAGTAGCGCAATTTATTTATTTGTTCACCGTGTTTTCTAAAGTTTTCACCATATTCGGGAGGGTGCTATATGGCACTAGAATCATCTGGAAAATCCATTTTGCTTTATATAAGCAGCTGACCGCGATAAGATTAGTGATCATTTCTAAATTATGCGCTGTGTGTTAAGTGCAATAAATCGATAACAAATATTTAGCGTTAAATACGAGCTATACTCGTTTTATTAAAGAGAGATACATTTTTAAAACACTCATTAGAACTTTCCGCGTCTGGCAGTGACAAAAATTCGAAGAAAAAAGATTGTACAGCCATTAATATCTCAAATATGGTTTTACCGTTATTTCCCAGAAACCCCGGTGCGTACTGCGTCGAGAAGTGTTGTCAAAAGAAAGTATGAAGTATTTAAATACCACACATCTACACAAAAAAGAAAAGCCTGTGGAATTCTTTAAAAGAAACTAAACTCCCTTCACAAGGAGCAAGTCACTTTTACATCAGCAACCACTACTAATGAAGAAGCACGACTATCAAGTTATCGAGTTGCATTTCGCATTACAAAAACCAGTAAACCACATATAATTGTTGAAGATCTGATTTTACCAGCAACTGTTGAAATGGTGTAAATAATGGTTGGTGAAAATGAGGCTGACAAGATGAAAACAATATCCCTCTCTAATAATACTATCCAAAGAAGAATAAGTGAGATAGCAGATGATATTCGAACACAAGTTGTTGAACATATTAAGAAGTGTACGTAATTCTCATTACAGATTGCCGAATCCACGGATATTTCTAACTGTGCTCAATTTAAGGCATTTTTAAGATACAGTACAGGACATGGTATTACAGAAGATAATTCATTTTGTACTGCATTAAAGGTCAATACCACCGGAAAATGTTTATTCGACACTTTCATGCAAAGTACTAATAAGTATGAGATTAATTAGGCAAAATGCGAAATGCGTTGGTACGTGCAACGATGGCGCCAAGGCTATGACAGGACATCGATCTGGTCTTATTGTCAGATTAAAAAAGATAATGCCAAATGCTACATGGTTACGCTGTTTTTTATATCAAAAAGCTCTTGCATCAAAATCGTTACCTTCTGAAATGATTGTGTTCTGAAAAATGTCATTAAAGTGGTAAATTCCATTAAGGGAAAAGCATTGCAGGTTCATATTTAAAAAAAATTGGGAAGAATTGGGGTTTTTATAAGCAATTTTTTTTTTATTACACGGAAGTAAGATGACTTTCGAGGGGTCACATCTAGAAAAGAGTTTTCCAGTTTAAAGCGGAACTTTTGATATACCTGCAAGATGATAAACCGAAATATGAGAACATGTTTTCCAATTCTGTTTTGCTTTTTGGGCTGGCTTTCCTTGCTGGTATTTTCAAGCACTTAAACACTCTGAATAGCAGTTTGTAAGGCCGCGATATTATCATAACAGCCTCGGATAATATTAACAGATTTATAAAGAAACTTTCTGGTTGACTTCAACTGGAAAAAAGAATTGTGATTCATTTCAGTGCGTTCAAGAACTCATGGTAGACTTAGTTAAGGATAATAATGTGAAACATTCTGAACATGTGTTTGCAGACATGCTAGTTAGTTTGCACAATATGATACAACAGCTCATTGACTATTTCCCCCAAGAAATTCAAAACAGTTATGACAATCACGGATGAATACTGAATTCGAACTTGATAATGATACTAAAGTGTGTGTATTGAATATAGAGCCCAGATTTGTAAAGGTAGTTCTGAAAAACAGGCACATACGTCACATAAACGTTTTTACTTTGAAACTTGTTTTTATGTTTACAGTTATTTATATTTATGTTCTTATGTTATTGAAAATTTTAGTGTTTTAAGTCTGATTTTATTTACTTTGTGAAAGGCAGAAATAAATGTCTTGGTAATGCATTTTGTTCTATTTTGCAAATCCTCCCGCGACTCTCCATATATCGCAACCCCCCAGGTTGTGACCCATACTTTGGGAACCACAGACTTAATACAAATACGTGCTCTAATATTTGACTTGACCGTGACCGGATCGTGATCAGACCGTGCCTTGACCTATAGTGTGAATTGGCCTTATAAATTTCATCTAGGGTGTGTGAAGATGCTCGTTTTTCAGAAAAATTTTATAGCAGTAAAATCGAACTAGAATTTTTTGCAATATTGAACTTTACACATCTAATATTACTTACTTACATCTAAAGGTAGAAGTGGAACGTTATTATTTCGTTCGCGTTCCAAATAGGTTACCAAACTTGCGACAACTTGATTCGACTGTCTGCTGAAAGGTTTTGGCATTTTGTAAACGTGTACAAAAATACAATGTAGGTTAGTTCTAATTAGAACTCTTTTTATAGCAATAAATAAACAAATTATTTACAAGGAGAACACTACGAACAACTAACCTTCAATGGCAGCTGCAATAATTTCTGACAACTTTCTGACAGCAAAGTATAAACATGTTGGATTTAATACCAACGTAACGACACATACCAATAGTTCTGCCATAAAACATAATCATCATCAACAGCCTTTCCGTCCCACTGCTGGGCATCGGCCTCTTCTCTGCCACGTGTTTCTCCTCAGCGCTAAGGTAGAAACACGGGGGACCTACAGTTTAACGTCGAATCCGAACGACAGAAATTCCAGAGAAGGTTTTTAGC
>JABXWE010036073.1:0-20356 GCA_014611495.1 Limonius californicus
AAACAAAATACATCAAGATCAAATCCTTGTCCGCCCCAAGGTTTGATTAATATAAGCACACGGCCCTGTTTAGGCAGGCAGGGCCTACGAACAAATATGGCTCAAACTTCTAGAGCAAATGCTTGTAAAGGCAGACAAGCTACATGTCGGGCCTTACCTGATAATGCTGGGTGTAGTTCCCAAATGACGACGCGGTCTAAGCCGAAAGTAAATTGTAATATTGACAATAATAAAGTTACCAGTTCCAGTTACCTGGAATTACCTATAATTAGGGAAATTAATTAGTTTATAGCTGTAACAGTAATAGCTCAATAAGTTAAGTGGTTATCATAGTTTTCGATTTTCTAGCAGTAATAAGTAAAAATAAAAAAATTTTGATTAACTTAAAGCGCTTAATTCATAATAATTATCAAAGCTATTTATTACGTTGCCATTAGACTTTTTTAAACGGTCATTGTAATATGGTAGGTTTACAGTTTTATGTAAAAGTGAATGGTTTTTGGTAAAAAATGTTAAATAGAAGATGTTAAAGAACGCTTAAATCGATTAAGGTTCGCAACAAAATGGGTATTTTATCACAACCCATTGTAAAAGGTTAATTACTTGTTTTACTTAGAAAATTCTTGGCAGGTGAAGAAGAAAATAGTTGAAGAATTAGTTGAATATCTTACTCTTATATAAATTCTCTTAAAATCCGAACTGATACTTGGTAAACGTAAATAATAAATATAGTATACCTATTATGGTACCATATTTTAATTTTTGCTGATTGAAATAATTATATTGATTTTCTCGTATCTATACGAAAATCAAAAAAAATAGAAGCAATAAAATGCAACTTTTCGGAAGCCATTCTTACGAAGATTGTTATGTTAATTTGAATTACGGTTGGTATCTCTTTGAAGAGTGGTGTAAGTGATTCATATAGCACAATGGTTAATTGCCAACCATCAACACGCAAGAAATGCAAGAATAACAGAAACCTACAAAACTTACACGATACATTTTGAATATTTAACGCAATGCTAGGTTAGGTTATAATAATTATAATCATTATTTATTTGAGAAATTAAAAATATGAGGGATTATATTTTTGAACAAGGATTTAATAGTAATTATTACTTATTAGAAGTGACCGTAGACTCCATTTACAAAATAATAATTGTACACATTACGTAAACATACATTGTCAACAACTTGCTAAATCAAGTGACGCAGTCATACATGTTTGTAATTAATTTATATGCCCATAATAACTAGAAGTTATTCTCGCACAACTATTCTACAGTAGGTGGAGAGACATGCGCATCCCTAAACCCTTTGACATACCTTAGATCTTACCACAATCCTAGAAAGGCTCATTGACAGCATCACATCGTTACAAGACTCTAATCCTATTAATCTCGCTACTAACTTATGTCTAGATTTACAAGACTGAAATAATTGGATTCGAAGTGCAGTATCCTTCAAAACGCAATAATTTAAACAATACAATGCATTATTGCAACAAACTGTTACATAATCCCTTACTGACTCATAAATAAAACTCAATTCAAACAATTTGTTAGAGTTGTTAGTACAATAAACAAAAGGTCATGAAAAGCAGAAAGAAAAAAAAAGCTTGTTTAACAACGATATAATAAAAAACTAGGAATATTCACATAACTAGTACCTACATTCTAGTGGGATACCTACTTTTAACCAATCAAACTCGCTTCGATATCCAATCATTTGAACTCCGACGCACAAAATTCGGTTAAAATTCTAGAATAGTTATAGGTCATCAAGAATAACTAAGCATCAGCAAACTAAAATAAGTATGGGATGGTGGATGGGTAAAGATATCAATTACCGTTTCCGTTTGTACGAACATAATAATTAAAAATTCATGTATTACCTTGTTCCGAAGAGCATAAAGTTTAACCCTTTACGGATTCACTGTATTTTAACAAAACAATATATGCAAAGGTTAATTTCAGACCATGAATTATTCAGAAATAGTTTATGAATACGCCCTGAATGAACAGCTTACCTTATATTGATTTTAATTTTATTATTCATTGAAAGTACTCTTTCTACATAAAATAGGAAGATATAAAACGGATGCTATTTTTATTTGAGTTTTAATGCCTTGCGGAAATTGTTTTTCTAAATTGTACGATCTTTAATACAAGCGATTGAAGTTGTTACGAAGTAAGCTCTTGATGCCACTTTTATACAATTTGCATTTATGTTAAATGCTATCAAATATTTTGAACAGAAAACTAACCTTATTGCATAAAATATTCGTTAATAAATGCTTTAATGTGAAAACTTTAGAAAAACTAAGTGGAAGGTACCGTTATTGCACTATAACTTTAACAAAGAAAATTTATAGTTTATGAGAAAACCTCAGAAACAGTCTCCTATGGTAACATAACAAGCAATTTATTAATTCCGAAATATCAAGAGCTATGTATTGTGTAAAAGAGAAACATCCGACTTCACTTCCTTAAATATACGAGGCTTATTCAACTAAAACCCATGTTTGATCAACTTAACCTTGAAAGCAAATGTAATAATTCAAATGACGTTTGTTAATGTTAGTAGTGTTTGTAAGCAACACATTAATACGTTTCTGGGGTTTGAATTTGATTATGACTTTTAAAACTTGAAATTTTGAAATGGCGTTTGTTGTTGAAAACTCGTTCAAATTTATCAAAGTGCGGTCCTACAATTTTAATGCGCTGAGGGGGGTGTTCAATCATTGAATTCATACTCAAATGCAAGCAGTGTATGGAAATGCATGCATTGCGTACCCTATTGTGAAGGAATGGTGCCAAAAATTGGGGTCTATGGATGAGCCGCAACCAGGTGCACGATGTACTGCATTAACAGAAAACAATATGGCATGTGTGGAAGGCCTTATTAGAGAAAATCGTCGAATTTCATAGATAAATTTCAGAAATTGTTGGTGCGAGTGTAGGATCTGGCCATAGCATTGTTCGTAATCTGAGTTACAGCAAAGTTTGTTCGCAATGGATTCCTCGTCTCTAGTCTAATGAATAAAATTGCTTGCGAATGGGCTTATCTCTGCAACCCGCACAGACTATAGGCAAAATGGTGATGACTTTCTTCTGTCAATAGTTGCTGGTTACGAAACTTGGTGCCATTACTACAAGCCATCCAGTATGTTATCGTCGATGCAGTGGAAACATTCAAGTTCACCACTACCGAAAAAGTTTAAAGCGTAACCTTCTTCAGGCAAGGTGATGTTAACATTTTTTTTATCCTGAAAGACCCTTGTTGATAGGAACCTGGACTAAATGTCAACGTAAATCTGTACAATGCAACTTTGAAGAAGCTTCAGCAATACGACGGAAACGTCCAAAAAAAATTAAGCGTGGGGTCATTTTGCTGCACGACAATGCTAGGCCTCATGTTGCTAATGTGGTAAAAAAAAATCTTCAACGATGAAATGGAGGGTTTTAGAGCATCCACCCTATAGCCCAAATCTATCGCCTTGCGATTTCCATATTTTTGGACCTCTGAGAAAAGGCGTTAAAAGATCGGCATTTTGAGTCTGGCGCAGAAGTACAGATAGCTGTGGAAGACTTCTTCAATCAGCAACCACAAGAATTCTATGAGCATATATATTTTTAAAGTTATTCGAACAAAAACATGCAATTGTACGACAATTAAACATTTTTACGCAGTATCGGAGCCAGAAAAACTAAAGCGCTTTTAGATGATATACAGATACATTTCTGCCGACAGAATGAAAATGAAAAGTTCTTTTTACATCTGAAAGCATAAACAACGGCAATCAAATAACATTTAAATGCACAATGCATGGTTTTCCAGTTGAAAACAGAAATTTAAGGAAAAGCACCTATCAATAATGAAATCAGAACTCTTATACAAATATAGAATCACAGTGAGGAAGGAAAATGAAGCATTACATATGTAAACAAGAAATTGAAAAACATCATTTTTGCGGCTGTAATTTCTTATCCTAATTTGTTCTGATATATAGCATCATTTAAAAATAAACAAAATAGGTAATCAATTGAAAAAGAAACGCGAATATAGAGGATGACCTACCGAACACCAAACAGGCGTGTTTTGTGACGCTAAAATTCAATTCTTCGAAAAACGCCCGAAAAGATGAAATTAATTTGCCAGGAGGACATGTAAGACGCCTATTTCCGTTCACCTATCTTCAACCCTTAAATTAGGACAATTTTCATCCTAAAAATTTTAAATGGCAAAGGGGTATCAAAAGACATACTATTTGAAAGCTCGATGAATTTGCTTTATAGTACTGACAGACCTATGCGCCCAAATGTCTTGTTGTCTATGCGACTCTGCGACCGAACATGTTTTTGTACAAACTTTCCTACTTCCGAAAGTGTCTGTACAGAAACCTTTCTGCAATCAAATATACCTGCGTCCTGTCCTTCCAATAGTTATATCTAAAAAATCGCATTTCGACTGCAATTAGCAACAGCATTTAAGAAACTTTACTTGATGTCGCTCAGGGGACATTGCTGCAAATATATCTACGATGCTAAAGGCCAGCCTAGCCCTGAGCTGTGTAGCAATCTGCTAGAAGCCAGCAAGAGTGGTGTTTATACCAAAGCCGGGGAAGGAAAGCTATACCCAAGCTAAATCCTACCGACCTATACATCTTTGGAAAAACTAACTAATAGGTACAACAGGAACATTACATTGGATGATTTCCCTTGCATCAATAGCAATACGCCTATCGAACAAGAAAATCTTGCGAACTTACCGTTCACGCACTTACCTACAAGCCAAGAACTTTGGCATAGGGCTCTTCTTAAACGCTGAGGGAGCTTCTGAAAAAATCCTCATTCGAATCAATCCAAAGTGCAGCAGTTCACAGAGATATCCGCCCTGTACTGTCTATGAATAGCAATCATGTTCAAGAGCAGACAGATTAACACCTCTCTCAACGATGCAACCACCAGAGTGACCGTCATCAGAGGCTGTCCGCAAGAGGACGTTTTATCGCCTCTGCTGTGGTGCTTCGTGATCGATGGGCTTGTGCGGGTGCTAGAGAAGAAAGGGATATACGCACAAGGATATCCGGATGATATTACCACATTTATCCAGGGGAAGTTCGAGAACACCGTAACCGTTAAGTGACCCTGGACACCGTGGAAAAATGGTGTGAAGAATAGGGGCTCACGATAAACCCGGGTAAAAACTCTCTTTTAACAATAATGCGAAAAAGAAAGCTCGACTTAGGAGAGCTAATCTTATTTTCCGGAAAATCGATGATAATGGAGAAGGGCCTTGGACGTCATTACAAACACTAAACTAACCTTCAGACATTTTCTGAAATACGTAACAGATAAAACCTTCTGGGCCTTCTGGACCAATAGGTGGATGTTTGGCAAAGCATGGGGGTTAAAACCAAAAATGCACTGGCTTTATATGGTAGAAATTGTACCCACTATTACTTGTGCATCTCTTGTGTGGTAGCATAAAGCAAAAAACATTGAGAACAGAAGCAAATTAGGCAAAACACAAAAACTGGTCTGTGTAGGCATAATCGGAGCTATGTCTACAACACTGACAGCCGCGTTAGAAGTACTTCTTGATGTCCCTTCCCTACACCTACGAGTAGATGCGGAGTCCAGAATGGGGCATACCGGCTGAAAAGAAATGGAAACGAGAAATACTCAGGCCATGCCGGGGAGCATACCGAAATCTTCAGGCATATAGACAAACACTTCATTTTATGGATGGAATCGGATAAAATAAACTCATTTGAGTTCTAAAAACCGTTCGAAATAACCGTACCAGAAGGGGACAATTGAAACAAAGATAAGGGAATCACACATGCAAATTGAGATGTCTGGTATACAGACGTATCCAGATCAGGCAATGATACAGGTCTGGGCACCTACAAAACAGGGTCGGGCAATGCAATCAGCATACACCTGGCACGTTTTATCATGACGTTCCAAACAGCAATTCCTACCTGTGCTGTGCCTATAGTGCTGCAAAGATCCTATATAAATAAGAGAATCTGCATTAAGACTGACGGTCAAGCAGCGCTTATGTGGGTACCAAGATATTAGGGTGTACAGGGCAATGAAAAACCGGACGAACTGGCGGCGCAGAACAGGTGATAGGTCCAGAGCCAACCTGCAGGATTGCTTATTGCACCTCAAGGGAGCAAATTAGAAGCTGGTTAAGAGAGTCTCTTATCGGAGGATCATCCAAGAAAACGGCAGAGAAACTCCTTTTGCTTGAAAGGGAGAAAACCATGCACACAACAAGGATCCTCGCAGGGCACTGTTATATGAATAAACACGTACACAATACATGGCTTATAGAAGAACTGTTGTGCAGATATGAAGGTGAAACTCCTATTCACTGCCTTTGCTACTACTACTAGGTCGCAGACAAATACATTTTGGGGAAGTAGGCTACGAACCAGAAATGCTCATTGATAAAGCTCACATCGTTGCCTTTGTGAAGCCGCTGAAGTCAAGTGCATGGGAATACACAAGGAAAAAACAAAGAAAGGTGCAGATTCGAAAATTAAAAAAAAAAGATGTGTGGACGTAGGGACGTTTTGATGTTAGTTTCAAACGTTTGGATTTGGGTGCTGAAACGTTTAAACAAAAAGAGGCGTATGAACAAAAAGAGATTTAGGCGCAGGGACGTTGCGTCCAGGGTTGTTTGGGCGCAAAGACATTTGGACGCAAAGACATTTGAATGCAGAGACATTTAGACGCAGATATGCTTGCAACCAGCAATATTGAAAAAAATACAAACCATTAGAATGCCGAAGTGTATCAACAGAAACACATTTGGACGTAGGAACGTTTACGTGCTGTCCTGCGCGGACTTTCAGGCGATGTAATCATAGAACACAAAGCCGTTCGAAAACAAAGGCGTATGAAAAAGAAACTTTTGAAAATAGACAGATTTAGATGTTGTAAGGTTGGAACCTACACCGTCTGCAATTAGAATCGTTCGTATAAAGAAAAATACTTAAACGAAGGGACGTTTAGGCTCGAAAATCTTTAAATAAAAGGATGTTCAGACCGAACGACTTGTAATTAAACGAACGATACTTAGATGTAAAGATTTCTGAATGAAAACACAGTTATTGATCATGAAAAATTATGATTTTCGGAAATTATATACATAACAGCGTTATCCTGTAAAATATAGCATAAAGTATAAATTATATAATGTAAGTACTTATATTTTCTAATGAAATTTTACTATATGGAAAAGATATGTCTGTGAACAACTTGAAATAATTCTTTGCAGCATAAGTTTCGAATCGTATAAGATTCTCTCAAAGATATTTACGTACGTTTCATTGGCCTTTGAATAAACTTATATAAAGTTATTTGAAAACGGAAGTCTTTATTAGAGAGATCTATTGTTTGCGTTCTAATGCCTAGGTACTTGTTTAAAACCCGCTATGTTAAAAGGTCTCTCCATTTGAACCTACTAGATCTTTCCGACTCGATTTTCAGAAATATTTCTTATTCAATGATCCTGCAAATTTTAAATCATTGCGCAATGGTTGTACTAAATAATTGGAAAACAATACTCTTATGTTTGCCAAGTTCAGTAAAAAAAGGGTATCGTATATCCGTCCACAAACTATAAATAGTATCACAACTTTGGAAGGCAAACAAACGAATCCCTTTGTGTACTCATGTCAGAATATTTATAAAAGCTTACACTTATTGACAAAAGACCGGTTTCGATTTTCTGACAATCGAAGGAAACCCACAGATTTTAAAGAAATAATAGCTCTTTCCGATTGAGTTGTAATAAATATCCACTTTTAAAACAATTTGTCAATATTTCAATTTCTGTTTCAGAGCATTGAAGTAGTCGTCGCGAAATAAGGTTCGGTTGTTTGCGCAATTTTTCAGACTAGCGTGTAGGTAGATCTAAATAAGTGTACAGAAAATGTATGCCACGTACGACAAGATTCATTATTTCAAAAGCGAGCCGCAGCGCGCGATAGATAATTTTTGGGGAAATTTAACGGGTGGTCCCGCACGTACGCGTTATATTTTATTTCGGGGTCCGGCAGCCATGATAAACCCGCAAATTGAGTAATTAGATGCCAAATAATTCGAAATGAATTACACGATGTGAACATGGGTAGCGGGAAAGACGGACCCTCCGCAATAAAAACATTGAAAAGTTCTGATAAGGGTCCCTCATTTTAAGAACAATGACGTTCACAAACACTATTGACATTAATATTCGGAGCTCCCTGTTCGCATCGTGTCCCTCCGTCTAAAAAATCATTATAACGTTCATTATGAGCTCAAATAAAGATAAAACAAGAGCCGTAGCACGAAAAAGGCAACGGCTATAAAAGCGAATGGCTAATTGTATTAGGGCTAGGGTAGGTAATAGTACCGTCTATTTCGGTATTGAATGCAGTTTTAGAAATTGCAAATAACCCTTTCATTATTAAATAAAAGCGCGTTCCGTAATTAAACCTTTTATGAACAATTATTAACCGAAAATTACTAACACGTCAGGCAGTTGTAATTAAATTATTAGATATTTATAGCAATTACTGCCTCGTATAACGCAATTTTCAGCTCGAATATCGGATGGTGCTCCATACTCCGGAATAAATTTCCACTAGACGATGTAATGGAATAAAAAATATATTCAAAATTTCACCTATTTAGGATATATCCCTTTTATATGAATCTGCAGCCCTCCCTATATACAGCCATTTGTAGAATGTGTTTTCAAATCGTTTCGATATGTCGGAAATGATCCTTTGCATGAACAAACGTCACAAAATTTATAAATGGCCCCATTTATATTCGAGCCGTTGTTACGGTTTAGATTTCAAAGCAAGCAGAGGCAGTCAGTTATGCTTAGGCACTTTGGAACGCCGCTTTTCTTATTTCTTCGAACGACGCAATGCATTTTTGCGACTCACTTATTTTCCGCTTTTGTCTTTGAATTCCTTACAGAACGACTCGACGAATAAAAGTATTATTTATTTTTATGTTATGTGCAAGCAGCAAACTTTTGCCGCCCCTAAAACCTAATTAAGCATTTTCCCGTAAACAAAAGGGCTTCCCTTCGTACTCGAATTTACACTCGGCCAAACGGCTCGGCTTGTTTCCCTTATGAAAATGATAAAACTGTCGCAAGTTTGACGATCTATTAACCCCCATTAGCAAATAACTAGGAAACCACCCCCTGTCCCCTTTGTATGAAGAAGAATGGATAAATCCCGCCATGCAAAACTATAATGATTAATTGCTGGTTCAATCCAAATCCTTCCCAACCGCGGTACCCGCGTGACTACAACCACTTAACCCCTGTATCGTCTACATTCTGCACCTCCCGAAATTACTTCTTAATCACCCAGCAAGAGATACACAAAATTAATTAACATACCACCATATTTTGTAATTAAACTTTGTAAAAACTTAATTGTATAAAAAAACCATTAAGAATATTCATCATCTCCCTAATTAATTACCATCCAAAATCGTTTTAAATCTTCATATAAACCGGGTAGAAAGAGCAAGTCTGTAAGTAATTGTAGCATGTCTTTGTAAACCACTGCTTTTAGTTATAAAATTATAATTAATTACTCCGTAATCTAATGATTTATGTTCTTAGTTATGCTTTCCAACAAACGAATGTTTGATCGCTCTGTTGGATTATAAAACCCAACAACTTTCCGTCTACAATATAAACTGATAACAACTTCTAATACGACGCAACCGAAACATACTTAAAACAATCTGCAAGTTTTTCTTTCTCAATAGCGTATCGTAATTTATTTAAACCTAGTCGGGAATGATGTCTCAATCTGCAATTCAATGAATAAAACAGAATTAACATTTTTGCTATACCTTGAAATGGAACCCTCCCAATTTTCATAATTGAAATATAAAAGTTCAAAGATCAAATAGCTTCGCCAAAGAAACGCGATTACAGAGTTATTAAAGGAACTAACAACCAGGCATTTCGGAAATTTATGTGCACTTAAAAGCAAATTTGATAGAAAGGGCAAATTGTTTACAAAAATTCTTTCATTAGAACATTGTCATTTTCACGTAATAAAATATCAGATATCACAGTATATTATTTTCAAAATGGCGTTCGTTCTACACATTAGGAGAAAGATCGTCACCACCGTTGAATTGAATTATTTCCTGGTAGCAACAACCGATTTTACTTTTTAACCAACCTTCTAAATCAGTGGTAACAATTATCATCACCATTATATTAGACTTTAATTAAAATCCCATACAATAAGAACTATTATATGCAGCTAGTAATAGATTAAAGCAGTGGTTGACAAATTTTTTTAAGGCGCGACACCCCTCTAGCCAAAATTTTTTACACTTTATATAAGCAGCGGACCGCGATGAGATTAGTCATCATTTCAAAATTGTGTGCTATACTGCTGACTGCGTGTTGAGTGCAATAAATCGATAACAATTATTTAACGTTAAGTACCAGCTATACTTGTCTTGATCGACACCTTTCTAAAACGGTCATTTAAACCTTCCGCGTCTTGCAGTAATAAGGATAGAAAGAAAAATAGATTGTACAGCGATGAATATCTCAAATATGCTTTTACCGTTATTTCCCAGAAACCCCAGTGCGTAATTTGTTGAGAAATGTTGTAAAAAGAAAGTATGAAGCGCCATAAGATTAGTCATCATTAAAATTGTGTGCTGTACTGCTGACTGTGTGTTGAGTGCAATAAATCGATAACAAATATTTAACGTTAAGTACGTGCTCCACTTGCTTTTTAAACAGTCATTATAACCGTCCACTTCTGGGAGTGACAAGAATACAAAGAAAACTAGATTGAACAGCGATGAATATCTTAAACATGGTTTTACCATTATTTCTCAAAAATCCCACTGCGTACTTAGTCGAGAAGTGGTGTTGTCAAAAGAAAGCAAAAAGCCATTAAAGTTATTTCGACATTTAAATACCAAACCTCCAGACCAAAAAGAAAAGCCTGCGGAATTCTTTGAAAGAAAGCTAAAATCCCTCCACAAGGGGCAAGCCACTGTTACATCAGCAACCACTACTAATGAAAAAGCACTACTATCAAGTTATCGAGTTGCACTATTCACTGTAAAAACTAATAAGCCACTTACAATTGCTGAAGATCTGATTTTACCAGCCACTGTTGAAATGGTGCAAATAACGGTTGGTGAAAAAGAGGCTGACAAGCTGAAAGCAATACTCCTCTCTAATAATGCTATCCAAAGGAAGATACCTGAGATGGCAGAAGACATTCGAACATAAGTGGTTGAAAATATTAGAAAGCGCAGGTATTTCTCATTACAGATGGACGAATCCACAGATATTTCTAACTGTGCCCAATTTGTACGATACAATACTGGACATGACATTAAAGAAGATATTTTACTTTGTACTTCATTAGAGGTCAGTATCACCGGAAAATGTATATTCGACACTTTTACGCAAAGCACTAATATGCCTATATGCACCGATGGAGCCAAGGCTATGATAGGACATCGATCTGGTCTTATTGCCAGATTAAAAGAGATAATGCCAAATACTACATGGTTACACTGTTTTTTTTACATCGAGAAACGTTTGCATTGAAATCTTTACCTTCTATAATGGATTGTGTTTTGAAAAATGTCGTTAAAGTGGAAAGCATTGCAAAATCGTATTTTTCAAAAAATATGTTGGACGTTCGACAGTTTTTACTGAACAGATCCTGTAAGCGAGACGTTTATTTACCTTACTGCAAACGCAGCTTTAACCCGAGTCTTCATATTGTTAAGTGCGGACGAAGGATGGAAGTCAGGCCCTAGCGCTCGACCTGAGTGTTTCGCAGATTTAAAATTACCCCCGGGCGTCCGAATCAGTGTAATTGACCAATACGTAATTACTCCCGCTTTCTGCGGTACCATTTATGGTACCTTCGAAAAAGGGAAATATTCGGTTTCCCAAAAATTCCAAAAATATCGCTTAAAGTACCGATTTGGGAAATTTCGTCGTATGACGCAATATTGAAAAATCGGCCAAAAGCGAGTGGTTTCGAGGAAACTTAACTGTAGAGACTCCACCACTACACCCAGGGACTGACTCAAGCTTTACACTCCCCTGAAGGGTCAATGTTCCACCGAACAAGGTAAATTTTCAAAACATTTATTACCCACGCTTCAGCTGCTCCATTTAGTTTACCGAGGAGAGGCCGCATGAAACGCACGCCGTTGATTATGAAATCTTCTGAAACTAGTTTATATTTTGTATGTTTTATTCGAAGAACTTTAGCGATATAAGAAAATACTGCGTGTACAAGGCCTTTTTTTGATAATGTTGATCTTTGTTCGTTACCAAATTATACTCATTTAACCATTTTGCGTGTATTTTGTCCGCTTCTTTAATTTAATTAATTGCCTTGTTAGCCTGAACTATATTTTATTTTGATCTTTGTTAATAGTAATGAGAAGATTCCTGTAAGGACAGCTGATGAGAGTGATTGTAGCGCCCCCTTTGTTTACGGGACTACTAAATTAACATCTCTAGTAGGAATAATTGTGTGAAAAGGGAAATTCTATCACGCACAACCTTCGGATTAGCCGTCAAAGTAACGTGGAGCTTCAGCAGTGCCGGATCTAGTGATATTCACGTTGGCGCCCTCACTTATTACGACTTTATCCCAAATTTGTTCAGATTTAAGCGCGGTGTATTTTACAAAATGAATCCCCTCTCCTCCTCTGAGTTACGCTAGGGCATACCGTCGTTTATGTGACACAATTCCGTTTACGCCCATGGCATTGTGAAGACATGGGTTCTGTATACGCAAATCTTCTACATCATACGAGATGGCTTTTGAGGGGTAACATCTTGAAAAGAATTTTTCAGTTAACAGTGGAACTTTTGATGTACCTGAAAATGTTTTCCAATTCCCTTTGGCTTCTTAGGTTAACTTTCCTTGCTGATATTTTCGAGCACTTAAACGCTCTGAATAGCCGTTTGGAAGGCCGCGATATTAACATAATAGCAGCCATGAACAAAATTAAGGGATTTATAAAGAAACTTCTGGTTGACTTCAATTGGAAACTCGAAATTTGATTCACTTCAATGCGTTCAAGAACTCATGAAAGACTTAGTTAAGGATGATTATATATAATCAATTCTGAGTACGTGCGTCAGATATCCAAGTTAGATTGCATAATTTAAAACAACAGCTCATTGACTATTTCCCCAAAGAAATTCAAAACAATTATGACAAACACAGATAGATACTGAATCCGTTTGTAGACAATTCCATTGAACAAGCTTAAATTTCGGCAAACATGAAAGAAAAACTTATAGAAATATCATGTGCTGGAATCTTGAAACTAGACCAGAGCATAGTTTAAACCAATTTTGGGCCAAAAGAATGCAGTTATAACCCGAGCTTGTGGACAAAGCTATAAATTGTTTGTTGCCATTTGCTACATCATAGTTGTGCGAATTAAATTTCTCGTCTGCCTTAAGAAAGTCCAGCTCACTACACTGGAATTTTTATTTCATATCTAAACAAATAAGTAGAGCATTCAATGCAATTGAATAATTATCTACAGCAGTGGTGTCAATCACGCGGCCAGCCACGCATGGTCAGTACTGGCGATAAGGAACCAGCTACGTGATTATGTTGTTATGGCAATAAATTTAAAAATCTAGAGTTGAAATTTAGTTTTCACATTTTTGTGAGGCTGAATTCAAGCATTTAAGTTAAATCTTGCAATAAAAGCAAAAACTAGAAAATTGTGATTTTGGTTTTCCTACTTGGAAAAATTATTAAGAATTATATGACAGTTGCGATTTTAGCAAATATGCTTCACATATTCAAACAATATTATTTGCATTTCAAAACTGATCTGAAGGATTCAAGGCACGTGAAAATAATTTCTTACTATTTAGGGCTCCGTTTTCTTTTAACTCAGAAAGAGCAAAAAGTAACTTCCAAATAGAATTGATTGAAATCCAGTGCACAGAAACACAGTGGTAAAAGAAAAGTATAATGAAGTTGGTATTTTTATTGTACTTACCAGAACATTTAATCGAAATGTGTATGTGCAAGAATCTTTTAGCAATGTTTGGTAGTACATACCAAGGGTGAAAGTAGAAAAAAATGTCTTGCTGGAATGCAATTAGTTGAGTGCTTAAAGAAAACGATAAACGACAAGATTGCATCACACACTTTGACGTCGTGTGCAAGGGACGAGTGTTGCCCATGCTTCTACCTCCAGCCGCCCACTATCCATCCTCGGATAATTAAATAAGCAGTACAGATTCAGTGAGGAATTGTACCACCGAGGAAGGTGGCTGAGCGGTATTGCATTTACCTTTTCGTCGGGAGGTCTAGTATTCGAACCCCTGGCTGTTTTTCGTGGTTTTTCTGGGTAATATAGGTAAATATTGGAACAGTATCATCCATGAAATCCTATTATCCAATTGGCTTGTCTTTGCTGTTACTGTTTCAAGAGGGACTGAAAGTTCAGATTCAGAACCTGACTGATCCCTATAGCGGCTTGCCCCCTTCTCTGGGAAATTGCAGATTTTGTTACGAAAAACAAATTATTATTTTTCTTTGTTACCTAGTGATTTTAAACCGAAACTAAGTCCCATTTCAAAATCTTCTACCGGAACGACGTACTGGAGAGTTTCAGTTTACTTCTGATAGTTTTTTCCTTTCCAATTAAACTAATTTTAAGATTTTTTGTATGTAGCATTTGATAACAATACCTAAAATTAAGGTAATTTACAAATTTTTGTAAATTCTTTAAAGAAAAAATAAATCTAAAATATAAATGAGTGAAAGATACTTGAGAATATGTAAGACCTTTTTTTTTGCTCGTTAAAATTGTTTTGAGAAACATTTTTTATCTGCGGCCCGCAGACTCTCTTATACTGAATTTGATGGCCCGTATTTGTATATAAGTTTGACACCACTGATCTAGAGCAACAATTGGATAGCTATACGAAAATTTACGCTGCACGTCATTCTTAGTATAAACATTAAAATTAAGTTATCATTTTCTGCTTACTTTAATAATTTTCGTTTTTTTTACATTTATCTATATTTTCATGCATAGAAACTGAAGCATATTACTAAAATTTCAATCTGCGTTAAAGGAGTTGGAGAGCCCTGTTTGAGACATATCTTGCTGTATACACGGTGGAACAAAATGCAGAAGTGTATTTTTTTAACAATACAATCTAATTTACGAGGTGTGTTCAATTGAAACCCATATTTGCTTTATAAAAAATGTATTCGTTACAAATAATTACCGTCGCAGTTAAGGCACTTATCCCATTGTTTTACTAACCGACGTATACCCTGCTCATAGAATTATTGTGGCTGCTGATTGAAGAAATCTTCCATAGCTACCTGTACTTCTGCATCAGACTCAAAATGCCGACCTTTTAACGCCTTTTTCAGTGGTCCAAAAATATGGAAATCGCAAGGCCATGGATCCGGACTATAGAGTATTATGCTCTAAAACCCTCCATTTCTTTCGTTGAAGATTTTCTTTATAAAAAATTTATTCAAAAATGTAATTACAAATGATTACCGTCACAGTTAAGGCACATATCCCATTGATTTACTAACCGACGTATACCCTGCTCAATAGAATTCTTGTGGCTGCTGATTGAAGAAGTCTTCCACAGCTATCTGTACTTCTGAGTCAGCTCAAAATGCCGACCCTTTAACGCCTTTTTCAGCGGTCCAAAAATATGGAAATGGCAAGACGATAGATCCGGTCTATAGGGTGGATACTCTAAAACCCTCCATTTCTTTTACAACATTAGCAACATGAGGCCTAGCATTGTCGTGCAGCAAAATGAGCCCACGGGTAAGTTTTTCTGGACGTTTCCGTCTTATTGGTTGATGAAGCTTGTTCAAAGTTTCATTGTACAGATTTGCATTAACATTTACTCCAGGTTCCTTAAACTCTATCAACAAGGGTCCTTCATGGTCGAAAAAAAATGTTAACATCAACTTACTGGATGGCTCGTAGTAATGACACCGAGTTTCGTCACCAGCAGCTATTGATAGAAGAAAGTCATCGCCATTTTGCCTATAGTCTGTGAGGTGTTGCAGAGATAAGCCCATTCGCAAGCATTTTTGTTCATTAGACAAGAAACAAGGAATCCACTGCGAACAAACTTTGCTGTAACCCAAATTACTAACAATACTATGGACAGATCCTATACTCGTACCAACAATTTCTGAAATTTGTCTAATTGAAATTCGACGATTTTCTCTAATAAGGCCTTCCACACATGCCTTATTGTTTTCTGTTAATGCAGTACACTGTGCACCTCGTCGCGGCTCATCCATAGTCCCCTCTTTTCCATTCTTAAATTTTCGGCACCATTCCTGCACAGTTGGGTACGCAATACATGCATTTCCATACACTGCTTACATTCGCGTATGAATGTGCAATGGCTGCACACTCTCAGCGCATAAAATTTGTAGGACGGCACACTGATCAAACTTGGACGGATTTTCAACATCAAACACCATTTCAAAATCGATGTTTTAAAAGTCAGAATCAAATTTAAACGCCAGAAGCTTATTACTATGTTGCTTACAAAAACTACTAACATTAACAAACGTCATTTGAATTATTGCACTTGTTTTCAAGGCTAAGTTGATCAAAGATTGGTTTCGGTTGAACAAGCCTCGTAGTTGCATATAAATTCTTTTATTAACAATTGAAATTAAAAAATAGCAATCGCCTCAATAGATATTTTGCAAGTAGATGTGCAAATTTTATCAAGATGAGGACTGCAAACTTAAACTTACCACATTGAAATCTTAACATAGTTAATCAAGACTAAAATACTAATTGTACAACACTTCTTTGTATATTTATGTCAATTTTAGTGTGTTAATAATCCATTAATTAATAGCCATGTATATGTGTATACTTTCTGATCGATAATTAGCAACGTGCACGTTTATAGGCATTGAAACTTTTTCAGCCAGTACAGCGGAAAATAAAATGATTTTAGCCGCTGACAAGCTTTAGGTATTTACGTAATTACATTGTTTATGTAATTACACATGTGTTCCAACACAAGACAGTACTTTATTTAAATCACAGTGCACGTGGTATATTTGATTACATTTTAACATGTCTGCACGTGATCATTGTGTCATTGCTAAAATCCTCACGTAATATTTTTCAATTTTATATGAACGAATTTATACAGTTCAAATCGCTTTTGCTCAAGTTTAGGTCAGTGCGAAAGTGTATTCTTGAATAACATAGGAAACACACCTAAGAATATGTTTCATGCTGGTAGAAAACTTCAAATTCAAATTGGCATTGATATTCGTAACGGATTTGCATAAATGATTTCTTACAACATTGTCACAAAACCTAGATTAAGTTATGAAAAAAGCTAATCTCGCTTCAATTTTCCGTACATTCTCAAATTTACATTACAGTGAGTATATTATTCAAAATATTGACAATACTTATATTGAGTGTATATCCCGCAAAAGCTCTTTATGTAAGGAAAACGGTAGATAAAAGTTTTGTTGATAGCATTTTATTGGCGGAACGCAAAGGAACCTTTTTGAGGACAGTAAAGCGACCATCTGAATGATTTTAAATTAGTACGTCCAAATCTTCTGTAGAAGCAATTCAAGACTGCTTCTTAATTGGTTTCCTAAGGGTAGTATCAACTTCTGAACGGAAGTAAAGTTGTATGCGCGCTTTTCAGCGATAGCTCTAGTTGTGTAAACAAGAGGTATCTAACTCCCAAACTACAGTGAGTAGACCTGGAGTCTTTTCGATAAAAGTAGCAGGTGGTGACCCCCTCTTAAGAAAGATATCTAACTTTTGAACTGGAGTGATGAGACTCTATGATAGTAGTTGCATGGGGGCTCGCCCCTAAAAGGTGTATCTAACTTCTGAGCTAAAAACCCTTTTCAGCAATAGATTGGCGAGTTGTATTACAGCCGATGCCGCGTCTCGGGTCCCAAACGCCATCTATTTCTATCGAGCCAATCTCGTCTTCTAATCCTCTGGCTTCCATAGCTTTGTCTATCTCTACCCTTCAGCTTCGTCAAGGTCTACCCCGTTTTCGTCGTTCCAGTGGTACCCATTTCCAGACTTTCTTCGGCCACCCATTCGTTCTAGGTGTCTATACCAAATATGTCTTTTCGTTTCTATGGTATCGATTATGGTACCATCTACCTCCATGCGCTGTTTTATCTCTTCATTTCGAACGTGTTGTAGTTTGGATACACCGCAGCTTCGCCTCCAGTAGTCCATTTCTAGGGCTAATAGTCGGTTTTTATTTCTTTGATTAATATCCCGTATCTCTGATCCATATGTAGTAATACTTTCAACTATAGTCTTATATTGTTGTCTTTGTTTGTTTTGAGATTTTATAGTTCCAGAGTACGGTGTTTAGAAGTGGAATGACTCTCTTTCCTTGTCCTATTTTAACATCAATATCTGCTTCACTTCCTGCTGTACTTGAAAACAAAACTCCAAGGTAGAGAAAATTTGAGCAACCGTGAACCACACCACCATTAATATTCAGGTCCATACCATCGTCTCCAGTTACTAAGTGCTCAGTCTTCTGCAAGTTAATCTCCAGACCCAATTTTTTATACTCTTCCTGAAGCGTACGTAAGATATAGTTAAAGTCGTCTAGATCTTCAGTGATAATGACTTATCGTCAGCAAACAGTACCGTACAGTAAGTATTTCGTCACCAATCTGCACTCCCATACCGCCACAATTTCTTCTCCACTGTATTAAGGCTTCGTTGAGTCAAATTTTAAACAAATTGGGTGCTACACAGCACCCTTGTCGGAGTCCCTTTGTCACCTCGAAATCAGTAGAAATACGTGATACAGATTTAATACTATATATTGCTGATGTTGGAGTTTTGCATGCATTCCCATATTTTGTTTTGAGGAACACTGTCATATGCCTTCTTAATGTCTGTGAAGGTAAGACATTATCGATACATGATCGTCCAGACCTAAAACCGCTCTATTCTTCTACTTCATTGATCTCTTCCTCTAATTTTTCTTTCATAATTTTTCCGTATATTCTGGACGTCGAAGTAATCACACTAATACCTATATAATTTACACAATCAGTTGTGTTACCCTTGTTGTAAATTTAGGATGTATACGCTTGGTTCCATTTTCTGGGCACTTTCTCCCCTTTCAGGCATTTGTTGAATAGTTTTGCGAGAATACTGAACAGTTGTGTTGGAGCAGCTTTGGAGTGCTTTGTCATTTTTCATTTTATTTACGGCTTTTACTATCAGCTACCTGTATTTGTGGAATATCATTGAGGAAGTGTATTTCGTTCATTGTTTCTTCTTCTTCGCCTTCTGTTTCTATAAACTCTGCTTTTTCTTTGTTAGTAGTCTCTTATAGCATTCTCTCCACGTGTTTATACTAATTAGATCGACACCACCCGTTTTTCTTATTTTCTACACATATTGCTTCTACAGTTTTTCACGCCTCATTGGTTTTTGTGTTTCCTCTGCATCCATTTATTTCTTGACATTTGTTCTTCCATGCTTCATTTTTTTCACGTGTTACTGTTCTCTTCACGTTTCTGTTTATTTTCACGTATGCTTTTCTATCTTCGCTGTCGTTCGTGTTTAACCATTTTATATAGGCTTCTTTTTTACTTTCAACAATGTTTTCTATTTCTTGAGTCCACGACAGTTTTATACTCTTAATTTTTATTCTTCTTGTATCTTCCCCTAGGGCTTCAAATGCTGCTTCATGGATTGTTTTTTCAATTCCTTCATACAATTGTTGTGCTGACGACTCTTCTATGTATTGTAGTTTATTTGCCAATCTTAACTTATACAGAAATTTCGTTGACTCGTCTTGTAGTCCCATCAAGTTATATTTTCTTGTATGTATCACATTCAGTTCCTGTACCTCCTCTTTTTCATGTTGGTTGAAATGTTTGAAAGAGATATAGAATTTGTTTAACAATAAGTGATGATCCGAGCGCCTCTCTTGACTCTCACGTCTTTACAGAATAGATTGGTATTTTAGCGAATAATTATGTAATCGATGACAGATCTTAATTGGCGAGTTGATTGTGTCCAGGTATAGCAGTGGATGGGATCGCGGTGGTCTAGTGCGAGAACGCATTGGCCACTCGAGGTCACAGGAAATACAGTCGCTCCGTTGAGGCGATCGAATCCCGACTGGGGCGACCGCATTTGCTTAGTTAAGTTTAGGGTGCATGCTGCGTGAATGTTTAGTATGTAAGGGACGCCAGCACCCCCTGAAGTAATGCGAAAGCGGTTCCGGGGGGGGGGGG
>JABXWE010036074.1:0-15139 GCA_014611495.1 Limonius californicus
GCTTCTTCAAAAGTGCAACAACCAACCAAATTTCCCGTTCAATTTGTTATCTACTGATGAAGCAGGATTTACGCAAGAAGGGGTGCTTACTGTCCATAATACCGACATTTGGTGAGATGAGAATCCACATGAAATAGTGGAACACAGTTTCCAACAACGGTTTTCCCTAAATGTATGGGCAGGCATTGCAGGTGATCACCTTATCGGGCCATACATTTTACCTGCTCGTTTAAATGGAGCTCTGTATTTACATTTTCTCAACGAAGTCCTACCAGAATTGCTTGAAAACGTATGTTTAGAGACACGACGTAACATGTGGATTTTGCTTGATGGCGCTCCGCCTCATTATGCTAGGGATGTAAGGGAATGGTTAAATAATAAATATCCTGAAAGGTGGATTGGACGAAACGGGCCAGTTCCATGGCCAGCTCGTTCCCCAGTTTTAAATAGTTGTGATTTCTTTTTGTGGGGCTACATGAAACAGTTAGTTTATTCTACGCCAGTGAACACAGTTGGGGAATTAAGAGTACGCATTGAAGACGCTGCCGATAGGATTCGGCAAAATCCTACTGTTTTCGCAAGGATATGTAATTCAATGCTTCGACGTGCAGAAGCTTGTGTTCTCAGTGGTGGTCGTCATTTTGAACATTTATTGTGATCCTCTTTTCACTTTTGAGGTAAACTGTTTTTTATGTTTTTTTTTTGTTATGTTGAGTTGATTTAAATAAATGATGGGTATTCTGAAATAAATTAGTACTTTTTTAAATGCTTTATGCGTTTGGAGTTTTCTTTTTGCATGAAGCAGCACTTGTTTGTTATTTCTATACCCCATGATAAAGTGAAAACCCAAAAATTTAGTTTAGCGATAAATAAAATTTTTAAATGCCTTCGACGTGTATCTGCATGCCTCGGCAAATTCAAGCCACTCTTCTGCCGCAGTTCTGCACACGAGACCTTACGGCCGTGTTGACGAGCTTCGACACCGGGAGAGGCCAAGAAGACGTCATCCTGGCGTCAATTTACCTTCCAAGTGACTCACCAGAACCACCTCCCAACAAGGAGACGATGGATCTAATAGAGTACTGTGAAGGAAACCACAAACACCTCATTATTGGCTGTGATGCAAATGCTCACCATCTTGCATGGGGGAGCAGGGACACCAACAATAGAGGTAAGTCACTACTTGAGTACTTATCAGGTACAACATTAGAAATAATAAACAACGGGAGTGAGCCTACTTTTGTCACCTCCCGATCTCAAGCCGTGGTAGATATTACTTTAGCGACGCTAAATATATCAAACATAATCACCGACTGGCATGTGTCGCAAATAGCCTCCGCGTCAGATCATAGGTGGTTAATATATAATTTAAAATTTAACGAAGTCGAAAGGACGCAATATCGAAATCCCAGGCTGACAGACAGGTTGATCTATATAGAACTCCTGACTAACAGACTGGATGCTCCTCAGACCCCGTACAGGATTAGAGAGGTTGAAGAACTTGAACGCAACGTAGATGCGCTACGGAACTCCCTCATCTCATCCTACGAACAAGCATGTCCACTGAAAACAACTGGTGGTAGTCGAGCAACGCCGTGGTGGTGCTCAGAACTCAACCGGATGAAATGGGTGCTAGGCAAGCACTCATACAATGGGGGCTGGATATCATACTCCACCACCTGGTGAACATTTTTCGAGCATGCATCACTCTTAGATACGTGCCAAAAAGCTGGAGAGAAGTTAAGGTCGTATTTATACCCAAACCAGGGCGTAACACCTTACCCAAATCATATCGACCTATCAGCCTTACATCCTTCCTACTGAAGGCACTGGAAAGACTTTGTGATAGGGCAATCAAAGATTTGGCACTGGTAGAGCACCCACTGCACGAAAATCAACATGCGTACATCCCAGGCAGATCTACCGACTCCGCACTACACGCTGTAGCTAGACGGATCGAGAGATCGTTGGACAGTCGGATGTCCACCTTGGGTGTTTTCATCGACATTGAAGGAGCTTTTGACAATACTACCTTTAACAGCATACAAGCTGCTCTTCAGAGGCACGAGGTCCCACCCGCTCTTAGCGAATGGGTGAGTCATGTGCTGGAATGTCGAGCTGTCCAAATAAAAGTGGGGAACGTCACAACCAGAGGCGTGGTTAGGAAAGGCTGTCCACAGGGTGGTGTTTTATCACCACTACTATGGAACATAGTAGTAGACAGCCTTCTGCGCCGCCTGAATGACCGTGGCTTCTACACAGTAGGGTATGCGGATGACTTAGTCATCCTATTAACGGGAAAATTCGAGGGAGTGCTCTGCAATCTTATGCAGACGGCCCTCAGAGTAGTTGAAAACTGGTGCACAGAAAACTCCCTCTCAGTGAACCCCACGAAGACGGAGCTAGTACTGTTCACGAGAAAGAGGAAGATGGGAGTCCTAAGGGCGCCTCTTCTATTTGGTAGCCCCCTCAGTCTATCAGATGAAGTCAAATACCTGGGAATCATATTTGACAAAAAGCTGAACTGGGGAAAACACCTTCAGGTTAAAACCAATAAAGCCTGCATGGCCTTTTGGCAATGCCGACGGGCATTGGGCAGATCATGGGGTTTATCCCCCAAAATCACCCTATGGCTGTATACGGCCGTTATCAGGCCAATGCTATGCTACGGAGCACTAGTCTGGTGGCCCAGAACCAGACAAACAACAGAAGCTACACGCATCGGACACGTGCAAAGGATTGCCTGCCTCGGTGTAACAAGCGCAATGCGATCCACACCCACAGCGGCCTTGGAGGCTGCTCTCTGCCTCCCTCCCCTCGACTTGTTCGTGAGGGAATCAGCGCTAAGAGCAGCCCTTAGGCTACGATCTCTGGGACTGTGGAACATGAAAGGCGGTGAGTGCGGACATACCCGCATCCTGGGAGAGGCTGTCGATAAGACACCACTCCTGGGTGCGAGGGCTGACCACATACCCCCCAAATTTGTTTTTGGGAGCCCTTTCCGTATACTGATGGATGCGCCAGAAGCACCCAGACCGGAAGTATCTATCTATACAGACGGATCAAAGACAAAGCAAGGATCTGGCTCAGGAATCTTTTCTGAGGACCTTGATCTCCACACAAGTATACCTCTAGGTGCTTTCACTACTGTCTTCCAGGCGGAAGTGGTAGGAGTAATGCACGGAGCTATTGCAGTCGCTGATCGCGGGATTAGCGGGAAACATATACAAATATCCACTGACAGCAAGGCGACTCTGCTAGCACTTAGGAGTTGTAAAATTACTTCGGGGCTGGTAGACCAATGTCACCAAGTACTGACAGAGATTTCAAATAATAATGTCGTTGAACACGTTTGGGTCAAAGGGCATGACGGGAATTATGGAAATGAGAAGGCGGATGAGTTGGCGCGTCAAGGCTCCGATTGACACCCTCCACATCCACCCTCAATACCATCACACAAGACGAAACCCTACGCAGTCATACTCGCAGATGGGTCACTCTACGAGGCTGCCGGCAAGCGAGAGCAGCTCTTGCCTCACCGTCTAAACGGCTTGCCAAGTACTGCCTACAGTTATCCAGATCTAACCTGAGAAAATTTATCGGTATCCTAACGGGACACTGCCGACTAAATAAGCATATGCACACGATGGGGCTTGTAAATAGCCCTGAATGTCGCGGATGTAATCTTGAGGAGGAAACGGCGGAGCATGTACTATGTCACTGCCCTGCGCTTGCTCCTATCAGAGGATCCATGTTGGGGGACTTCTGGCCTAGCATGGCCAGTATCAGCACCACCCCACCTGCTGACATCCTCAGGTTCATCAACAGGGTTGGATGGCTTGAGGATTAGCAGAGTGAGGGCCGATGCACGGAGGACACACAATGGGCCCACATTGAGGCCTAAGTGTTGTGAGGTTATCTCACCCTCCTCTATAATCCAGAATCCAGAATCCAGAAGATTTATACACTTTTGCATGCGTCCAAACATTTTTTTCACTCTAAAGTTCGTATCTCAAGAACATGGTTTTTGAAGGCTTCAACAGCTTCTTGAGGTGATGAAAATTGCTGACGTTTTCGGTTATTTTTCCTGGTTTCGTCGATGACTTCTGGCAAACAAATTGTTGTATACTATTCAGCGTTAACTGTTCTTCGATTCTCTAAAGAAATGGTTACGACATGTCCAGACAACTGAAGAAACAAGCGATCATTTTCTTGGAAGTGCTTCGTAAACGAACAAGAACGAAGAACAAAGTGGATGCATTCTATAACGTTTGATACATGGATAATATTACACAATACAGGCCGTCGTTCGACTTCAATAATGGATCTATCCGTAACGAAATGCTTCGCCATTGCAAAAACTAAAGACACTATACACTCGAAAGTTACGCATTCTTTTGTGGTTTGTTTTTGAACTTTTTGTTGAAGGAGGATCGAGATGAAACTTTTGATAATCGCTGTAGCGTCATATTCGTTCGTGTGAAAAGCTTTCTGCCACTAAAACGCAGCGACCGGTCGCAGGGATTCGCGATCGGTTTCCACAGATTCTGCGACTATCGCCCCTTTGTAAACAAATAATCAAATAGTATGGAGTTAAATGAACGTTACGGACGCGCCACTGAGTGGCACCACTTGGTGGCGCTACAAAGTCGCCCGTGTGTCTTCTTTTTCTTTAACAGCCCTTTGACATCTACTCCTGGGTATAGGCCGCCCGTTCTCTTTTCCATTCCTTTCAGCATATGGCCTTTTGATACCAGTTTCGATCTGCCACCTCTCTGATGTCGTCCATCCATCTTTTGGGGGGTTGTCCCACGCTCCGCTTGCGTAGTCTTGGTATTCACTGCATAATATATCTTGTCCAGCGTCTGGTGTTCTGCCTGGCCATGTGCCCTGCCCAAGACCATTTTGAGGTGGCGATACGTTTTATCACATCCTTCACTTTCCTTCGTCGTCTAATTTCATCATTTCGTTTGTAATCCCGAAGGCTAACGCCCAGCAAGAGTCGTTCTATTGCACGTTGTGTTGTGCGAAGTTTGCTAGCAGCTTTATTTGTTAATCTATCTAATCCATATGTAAGGAATGGGAGGATGCAAGCGTTAAAGAACTTAATTTTCAAATTGATGGGAATTTTAGGATTTTTAAGTAAGGTTACCAGTAGCGGCTCAAGTCATTCGGATCTTTCTGTTAATTTCGGCTTGTTGGTTTTCTATGCCTAGTGTCCTAAACAGATATGCTCTTCTACTCTTTCGATTATTTAATCTCCCACCTGAGTACAGCCCACAATTCAACAGAATCAAACGCTTTATTGAAGTTAACGGATGCTAAGTGTTCATATTATATTCTTTGCATTTTTCGATTAATATTCTGATGTTTTATATTTGTTCAGCTATGACATATCCTTTGCGAAAATCCGCTTGTTCTGGCGAATGATAGCTGTCAAACTCGTTGGATAGTCCATTGGTATTGATTTATGTGAGTAGCTTGTATAAATGTGGAAGGAGACTTATTGGTCGATAGTTTTCGATATTTAATTTATCGCCTTTTTTATGTAGCAGGATGACTTGTGCGTTGTTCCAGCTGTCGGGAAATCTTCCATTTTGAAGACATTTATTCAAAAGAACATTCATAGCTTCTAGGGTTGCTGCTCCTCCTAATTGCAACATTTCACGGGTGACCGTTTTTCATTCGGCAAAAGGTAAGTTTCCTCGTTTGTAATTTCGGGTATGTCTTTTGATCCGACATTTGTAACATCAGTGGGATGCAGGTCAATTGGTGTTAGTTTTACTAAACAATATAGATGTTCATAAAAGTTTTCAACTATGTGTATGAATTCTTTTCTTTCTTGTACTAAGTCTCCGTCTTCATTTTTAACTGGCGCATTCGTGTTCTTCCTATTGAATTGGTGGATCTTATAATTTTCATATTTTTGTTTCCGATTACTGTTTTTATGAGTTCTGTGTTATGATATCTGATGTCTTGTCGCCCGTGTGTAGGTACCATAAATATGATCGATTTATTTTTATTTTAAATAGGATCAAAAAAGAGCGGATTATATGCAAAGCTCATATTTTTTAATTTTTGCATATCTTTATAGTCACTTATGTGGATGAATTACACTGATAAGAGTATTAGTAACGCTAATTAGTGATTGCTTATATTCCATATTTGGGTATTCGCTGCATATGTTTGCGAAAATTGCATAAATTTGCATATTTTGGTCTTTCACATTACTCGTTTGTAAATTTTCGCCAAGTGGTCAAAACAAGATTATGAAATTCCGAGTAGTGTACACAGATCACCAACAATTCACAGCTGGACAGCTAATGATCTGTGCCTGGAATTCCCGACAGTTTGAAGTTTGAAGTACCGACCTAATCCATTTTATTACTTGTTTCTTGTTTATCAATGGATGGTGAATATTGAGTGGGATACATACCTACATTTTGTTTGTAGCTTGCAAAGTATTTTCTCTCATTGAGTAACCCTATAATAGAATCTTCTCTCGTCGTTACAACGTGTCCGATACTCCGATAGTGTTCATCTCATGTGAATATTATACATATTATATACCTGCAATGAGTAAATCGAACAAGATTGCTTGTGACGCCTGATAATAATTTCCAAAGGAAATTCTCTACACTAAGTAAGTAAATAATTGGTTAATGATAGCCTTCCGGAACCTCAATCGAAGATGGGCGGTTCTCTGCTTTGCTCGATTAAATATATTAATTAACTCTATGTTAATTACCTGAAAGGGCGCCAACGACTTAATAATAAAATACACTACCATTAACGCAGATGTCGATTGGTTAGTCGTACCCACAGTTTATTACTTACTTAATTCGTTACTACAGAAAACAATGTTAGGAAACAATAAATAATAAGTCCACTTGCAGCAACAATATTTAATGTTAGCAAAAAAATAAATGTGTAGTATATATAACCCAAATTTGCAACAATAACATATAATTGTATTCGTAACCTGTATCGGTACATAATTGTCAGTACGCAATCACTCCATACAGCCCCAATAATAACTGACTTTGAGCTAAAGTAAAAATACTGCGTTTCTCTTCCCAAACAAGCGCCCTCAAGCCGCGTCCTACACTCTAGTCATGAAAGGCCTCTCAAGATTTACAGCGTAGATAAGAAAATCAAAGATTGCTGTGAAACCGGAACAAAATGCAATATTACCGCTCCGGTTGACTCACGCTGTATATCAAGTGAAATTCCCGTGATTATGTACGCTAATACTTGTACAAACTAATATACCAATGAATTATGCTAATAAAGTAATTCGAAACACACTGTGCAAATTACAACATAGTTTTTATCTACCCCGTAGTATAAATAAATTCATACAAATAATCAAAGAGTATTTACATGGACTCCAAAATCGTCGAAATTAAAAATAAATGTGCACTTCCCTGGTTAATCTGTAATGGAATGTTCTAGACCAGCCTCGAGGCCGGCACGTGTTTTCACTGCGGGCGGCTGGATGGAATTCGAATATTAGTTTCCTCAAGCAGCAGATATCACCATTGAAAGCGCAAAAATCTTCGGACAATTCTCACCGTCCCCAAGTTGTCTAAATTCGAATACAAGGGACCATTAGGTCAGCCATAACTTAAAAGAAAAAGGAAAAACTCACCAATCGGTCAAACTCCAATCGACTCGACAAAATTATAAAAGAATCAAAACGTTGAGTATAGCGACAATAAATGTCAATAACGTAATCCCACAATCAACTAAAGATCACGTTATAATCTTTGATTTCCCCAGAAAATCGAGATGAACTCAAAGTGACAAACACTTTAACGGGAAAAACCAATTCAACGACACGTTCGTATTCTGTCAGACCCAGAGAATCAATCACCGGAAATCCTGTTTATCTAAAATCAAACATGCGTAGTACCTAAAATGCTGGAAAAGAGTGAGGGAGCCCAGTGTGAAATGGGTTGCGGACAACCTAGGCGAAAATACCGTTACATGCTTCATGGATTAACCCATATCCAGAACGAGTAATGGATGGCGACAAAATATTTTGTCGAGCTTGCAGCAAACTGGTAAGTTAAATAATTTTTCATCTTTAAATTAAAATTATTTTTCATATTATTATGTACCTACGTAACTAAAACAAAGTCATGACAGGGAAGGCAGTGCTTGTTTTTTTTTTAACGATTATCAAAAGTTCTTATATTAATATTTAATTATCTGTCGTTGTAGGAGTCTCTGAGAGAAAATCCTTGGCAGATCCAGCACATTAAAACTTCTTCACATATTGCAAGATGTGGAAAATAGGAGCGAAGCAATTGTTCTCAACAAACCATGATTCAATGTTCAGGGACGAGTTCCAAAAAATCGAAGCAAGAAGAATTTAATAAGGACTTATGTAAGGCATTAATTTCGTCTAATATACAGTTATCGATATTAACTGTTAATTTAAAATCGTCCTTACAAAAATTTTGTAAACATAATGTACCCGACGAAAGCACCTTACGAAAAAATTATGTAAATTCTTGTTACAATGGAACAATGTCTGAAATTAGACAATTAGTGGGTAGTAATTTTGCTTATATTAACGTAGATGAAAGTACAGACAAATGTGGTCGTTACATTGCCCATTTATTAATAGGAATTCTTCATGAAGACATTTTAAGCAAATCATATTTAATTGCTTCCAAACAACTTCAAAAAACAAATAATTTAACAGTTGCCCGATTTGTGCAGGAAGGTTTGTCAAATTTTTTTTTATCCGAAAGTGTACCTTGTGGAAGCATTTTACTCATGTTGTCCGACGCTGCCCCTTACACAACAAGAGCAGTACACAATTTAAAATTTTTTTACAACACCATTCGTGTAACTTGCTTAGCTCACGGTTTAAATCGTGTAGCCGAAAGTATTAGGAATCAATTTCCCCTTGTTAACGATTTAATTAGTTACATAAATTTTTTTTAAAGCCCCCTTGAGAGCCCAGTTTTATGAGGAGCGACTTCCAAATGTTCCATTGCCTCCCGAACCGATAATTACAAGATGGGGTACGTGGTTATAAGCAGCAAATTTTTACGACGATAATTTTGAAAGTATTAGAGATGTATATATATGTGGATAACTGTAAAAAATTAGTGAAATCGATAGAATTGCCTCAGCGTCTTTGTTTTATTAAAACAAACTATGGCTTCATTTCAAACTCCATTCGCAAATTAGAAACTCAAGGAATCTCTCTTTCGGAGTAAACTGAAATAATAAACGCATTTGATAGATTGTGTAAGAAAGTTAAGGGTGAAATAGGTGATCTCATATATCAAAAATGTAATAGTGTCATACAAAAATGAGGTGTTTCTGAATTTAAAACAAATTAACCAAGTTCTTAGAGGCGAAACAGTAAGAGATAATAACTGCGGTTTCAATTTGGAATTCAGTGTTAAGATAAAAAATGCACCCATTACTTCTGTCTACGTAGAAAGAAGCTTTTCTATTTATAAATATATGTTTTCAGATGGAAGGCATAATTTCTTGTTAGAAAATTTCGAACAACTTCTAATCTTAAATTATTTTAGAAATTGTTCTTTAACTAATAGTTCTAGGCTTAGGTTTTTGTATATAATACGAGTAAGTTAATAAGTGTATGTATTTGTAGATTTTGTCCAATAAAAATTATTATACTTGAGTTTACAACTTTTATTAATTATTCATGTTATTTTAGCATATTTTGCTGCATATACGGCCCATCTATATGCATATTTTCCAAAAAATCTCTACATATATTTGCGCATATATATTTCAATTTTGTCGTGCATATTATCCGCACTTTAACGATCAATAACACTTGATATACGAGGGGTATTTTTTAAATAAGGTCCGTTCTTTAATAAGAAGAAAAATACCGTAAATGGCATTAAAATATATTTTTTCCATACTCTATCTACGTTTCTACATAATTTCCATTTTTGTTCAAGCATTTGTCAAACCGCTCAACAAATTTTTGAATTCCGACGGCAAAGAAATCTGCCGTCTGTGTAGAAGCCTAATCCATGACTGCAGTTTACACTTCCTCGTCGTCGTTGAACCGTTGACCACCAAGGAACTCCTTTAAGTACCGAAACAAGTGAAAATTACTGGGTGCAAAGTCTGGACTGTAAGGTGACAAGACCTGATTAAACCTTGTGTTTGTGCAGAAACATGTGGCCTTGTATTGTCATGGAGCAACATCACACCGGAAGACAGTACGCCACGCCGCTTGTTTTGTATGGCACGCCGGAGTTTTCTGAAGGTCACACAATACGCATCAGAATTCATTGTTGTGCCTTTCGGCATAAACTCCCCTAACAAAATCCCTCTAATGTCCGAAAAGACAGTTGCCATGATCTTTCGTGTTGAAATTGTCTGTTTGGGTTTCAGTCTGGTTGGCGCCGACGTGTGTCGCCATTCCATTGACTGTTGCTCGGACTCAGGAGTCATGTGAGACACCCAAGTCCCATTTCCTGTAACGATGTGGTCCAGCAATTAATCTCCTTCCAGATTGTATCGAGTCAAATCTTTTTGCTTTGTGATCGTCAGGAAGCAGTCTTGGAACCCACCGAGAACACAATTTTCCATAACTCAGTTTCTCCGAAACAATGGTATACAACTGACCTTGAAACCTGTGGAAATTCAATTGATAACTTTGTAATCGTGAATCGTCCGTCCTCTCGGATTTTGTTATTAAAATCACAAACCAAATCTTCAGAAATCAGAGATGGTCGGCCAGAGCGGCTCATCATGCACATTAACCCGCCCGTCCTTAAACATTCTCAACCACTTTCGAACTTTACTGTCACTCATAGCATTATCACCGCAAACTTCACAAATCTGACGGTGAATTTCCGCTGCTGCCAAGTTTCTTGCACTCAAGAATCGAATTACAGATCGTAGCTCACAGTCGGCGGGCGACTCAATTTTCCTAAACATTAAACATTTCTACAGTTCCGCACACAGACAGACGATACGGCTGCAAATGGCGTCTAAACGCGCGCAAAACATGCTGGTAGCAGATGCGCAAGCGCACTGCGGCGATCGCGCGTCGTTCTCACTCTCATTCACAAACGGACCTTATTTAAAGAATACCCCTTAATATTTTAATTGTTATCAAAAAATATATTCTGTTTTGTAAATAAACCTGTTGCCTACCAACACTTAACATCCGCTGAGCTTTGCTATTGCTGTCGAATTACAGTCAATCCACATGAAATCAACCAATACATATATAAATTGTTGTTGAGCATTTTTAAATATCTTTTATACTTTAAATACAGTATTCCCAAATTAAACCTTTAAAATTGGCCAAAAAATATTACAAATATTTGATTTTTGTGGCGGGCAATTTTTTCTAATCAAAATCGCCATATGGAACATTGAATAACTTCTTTGCTTTTAGTGCTATCATGTTCAATTAGTGATCATTCTTTCCTATTTAAGGCGTTTGAAAGTTTTTCTAATCAACGTTTTAGTTATATCTCTTGTGAAATGCATGTAATGGCACTTATAAAATTTTGAATGGTTTGCTAAATTCTGATCTCAATCATAATTTTTTTAAGGCAGGTAGAGGTCTCAGACTCAAACCTTTCATGTTTACAGGTATCTAGTCCGACAATTAATTAAACAATTTAAAAACTTGAGTCTCTTGTCCTTTGTTTCTACGAAAAGTGATGCTTGATATTTAAAAATAGTTTTCCTACAGCAAACGAGAACAACTAAAGAAGACATTTAAGCAACTAACAATAAGGAAAGGTACGTTGAAGTCATAGACAAAATTATAAAATTACAAATAAGGAATTGTTAAATTGACCAATAATAAGATAAAAAACCTTCGTTACAAATTCTTCTCTCTAAGGTCATTAATAAAGTGATAGTGTCAGTATTCTTTAGTTTGTAATCACCGTGTACACGTAATATATAGATCTGATACTTTTCCCAGACCGAGAATTTAAAAAGTGTTTCATTTTCATGAAATAACTACTGTTACAATATGTTTCTTTAAGAAGGGTTGAAAACACTGTTCGTCGTGCACCCCAAGCTTATTTGTTGGGGTATTAACAAACACATCCAGTTCGAGAAGAAAAATAATAAAGCGAGGGAAGGAAACCAAAATGAAAACGGAACTGGAAGAATGCTCGAATTAGATCCGCGCGTTTTCGCTTCGTCGAACAGATTGATACGGCCACACCGTCCTCTATGACAGTTGGTGATTCCGCACTAATACCCAACTTGAAGCATTTTCATTGCTGTGGGTTATTGATTGGATATCGTTGAGACAGCCACATTAATCTGGTTTTCCTGTCTTAGTCGCCCCTCGCGTCGCTATTGCTGTCGTCGATATCTCTTTAAATTTATTGCTAAATCTAATAAGCCGCATCCTCTTCTAGTCTTTGTCGCTGTATCGATAGTAAGAAGGAACATTTATTAGTTGTCGCGTTTGCTAGTTTCAATTACACTAGTGAATCTTATGCAGAAAGGTGACGAACAAATAAGATTATAATTATATTACAGGCGTTACAGAAAGTTTGCCTGAAAAATTTGTCAATTAGGTCTGAAAGGGGAGAGCAAATGAAACTTTGTTAGAAAATCGATGTCGAAATAAAAACTTGAAGGTTTCGTTTGAAAGCTTTCAACCTTAGCAAGCATAGAATAGAGGGATCAAAGGAAAGTCAAACTTAATTCTATTTTTGTCGGCAAAAGGGCTTAACTAAAAGAATTTCTCTCAGGATGCAAACGGATACAAAATAATATTTTCGATTAAAGACTGAACTTGCGCAGCAGTTAGGGATCACACACATTATAAACAAACAAAATGGCACAAGAAATATGGATAGGGGTGCAAACATTTGTAAGTTTTGAGTTTGTAGTGAAATTACACCACCGTGTTTGTTATTGTGTTTTAGTATTTAAAAAATGCGTTATGGTAAATGTACATAAGTCGGAGATTATGCATAATAACCGGTAATTATTTACAATCACCAGTAAATTTGGTAAATGTAATAAATTTCTTTGTATTTAAATGAATTTATTACATTTACTAATTATATATAATACCTGGTACGTAGTGGTAAATTCAATAGAAAGTTTTACGCCTAACCTAAAATCTGTTTCCCATTCATTCATACTTCCCTCCACCCCGGAACCGCTTTTGCATTACTTCAGGGGGGTGCGGGCGTCCCTTACACACTAACCATTCATGCAGTATGCACCTTAAACTTAACTAATGAAATGCGGTCGCCTCAGCCGGGGTTCGACCACGCGGCCGGTCGCACCTTGACTGACAGTTTGTATTCGCACTGCCCCACCGAGGTCCCACGCCTAAGCTCACCCAACCTAACTTTATTTTTCTTATTTTATTAGTATTTTTAATTCGATAGGTATACCATATAAACATAACATTGCTGATTATAAAAAATGCGTAAAAGTAATTCATTTACGTGTATTGATCTAACCAATAAATTTAGTCGGCTTCCGTGTATCTAGTTGTTAGCGCATTTGTCTTTAGATTTAAGGGACGTGGGTTCGAATTCGGCCGAGGTCGAGAGAGGTGAGATTTTTCTGCCAAGAAAAAATCGGAAAGTACGCCTTCTGTCGGGTAAGAAGTACAGCCGTAGGTCCCGTGCCACTGCGATGTGTGACACGTTAAAAATCACTACTGGGGTTGGAACTACCTTCGATAAGCAAAATTCATAGTAAGGGTGTACAATAAGCCAATAATAGTAAAAGTGCTTAGAGAAGCTTGACAATCCGCGTCTTTGGTCTCGCCCAATCAAAATAAACAACCAACACGTTTTGGAAACTATATAAAATTACCGGCCAACCTGAATAATTTCCAGACCTTTTTTACATTTACCAAAGCGGTTGGTGATTATGAATATTAACCCGCTGTTGTAAATATTAACCAATTTCCTATGTTTACGGTACACACGTCATACAAATGGATTAATAATCACGTGCGAGTTTAAAACGAGTAATTAAACTGGAGTTGCATTTATAAACACCAAATTACCTTACAATTTTTTATACTTTCTAGCCTGCTGATAATAGTACTCAATATTTAAACGATATACTGTAATTTAGTGATATTTTTATTTTTACAGAGTAAAATAGAGTTTACATCAGAGTAGTTCTTGGTATCTGCCTAAAATGCAAATTTGCTGCTAAGTATCTGATACACTTTAAAACAGATCTTGCACGTACATGCGTATACAACGTGCTGATAACATTCAGCACACATTCATAATTTTGTTATTAAATATTTTTTGTGAAACTACCCAATTTTATTTATAAACAAGCGTCAAATTTAAGTTTTTAAATGGCACCCCGTATTTTCCGTTATTTTGATAGACTTCCTCAACAGTTAAATTGTAATATAAAGAAATAAGTATTATCTAACCCACATAACAGGGCTTCTGAGAAAAATCCTTATGAAGCTCTAAAAACTCAGAACTTATTTTTTATGAAAATAAGATCATTATAAAAAAATACCTAAGGGAAATGTTCAAATTTTTTACCATTAACCAGTTGGCGTTGATCAGCAGGCTCGATAATTCCTCGGTTGAGACTTTGCATTTCTAGACGAATTCGAGATTTCAAATCGTCTAAATGTACCTCCTACTGACGTAAACTTCCACATGACCCCCTAGCAAGAAAATTAGCAGCGTTAAGTCAGTTGACTGCGCAGTCCACTTAAACAAACCTCGTCGGCCCATCTTTCTATCAGACGACATATCGTCAACAAACTCTCGGACTTGTAAACCAAAATGAGGAGGAGCTCCATCTTATTATACTAATTGCTTGCATGGGGCATATCATGATCCTCATTGTTTGGAAAAGACTTGTTAGAACTGAATCTAACTGAAAACGCAGAGCATCTACATCTAAACAGGTGTGGAGCGGCATTTCCAATAAAAATAAATTAAGAATTTTTTTAACTATGTGGGTATTTTTCCTAGTCCTATCAAAATATGGGGGTAAATGGGTTGCGCTTTAAATAGTATATTAAAGAACTAGTTTCATAAGGCCTTTTCTTAACGCACGAGTCCAAGTTTGAAAAACGAGACGCGAAGCGTCGAGTTTTTCAACGGACGAGTGCGACAAGTGGTCTTATGAAACGTGTTAT
>JABXWE010036075.1:0-13619 GCA_014611495.1 Limonius californicus
TTTATGCAGCTTAACTGATATATATATATATATATATATATATATATATATCTCGTTGATTTTGAAGCATTGATTAAATTGCGTGAGATATTAAATTTACCATTTGGTTATTTATTGCTGCCTACTATTTGTCATACAGGACAGTATTGTTTTGTCCTTTGTTTTGTCTTTTGTTCTGTCTTTCGTCCTGTCGTTACCCCTATGGGGGTTAGAGTAAAGATGTTTTGTAGCAAAACATTTTAGGGCAATTAAGTATTATTTCTAGAAGAAACATATTTAAAATTTTAATGAAAACTTCCCATAAGCGACCCAACGTACAAAAAAGTATGTATCCTAATTCTACTTCCAGCTGCTTCTAATATTTGCTGATATATGTCAATATGTTTGTTATGTACCAAGAGTTCCATAAAGTAACTGCATGTGTACTTATAAGTTTGAGGGCATTGATAGTTTTGATATCATTAGTTATTTAAACGGTATTGAATCATGTGATAATAATAAGATTTAAATTTTTAAATAATCTCTAAATAGAGATATATAATGTAAATCATTAATGGTATTTATTTTACTATCATAGATTTATTAACAGATAAAAAACTAAACGATCAGTGTCAAAATCTAAATTATGCTTCGATTAAGAGTTATTTTCTCACCAATATTACTTCAACAAGAATTTTTATTGAGAGTTAACCGTCGGAACCAATGTACATTAATCTAAGAAGGTATTGTAAAACGAATCTTTTTAATTAAATCGAAAACTTTATTGTTTCGATACATACCAATACATATTTGATGGGAAAGCTTAACGCAAGGTTTGGGTCAGCAAAATTGAGACAGCCAGAAAGGATACAAGATTAACACATAAATACTGAATCTTATAAAAATAAGGATAGTAATAATAAATTCTTCTTGCAAAATGGAAAACGCAATAGGAAAAAATTAATCTTATTTCAATTTAGGGTAAATGTTGAAAAATACTTCTTACTTTATGTCAAAATTTGCTTAGTTGTTTTTGGTAATTAAGTATTTGTTGTTTACTTAATTTGTATTTATTGTTATTAATAAATTCCTTTATTTTTATTTAAATGGAGTGTTGTTTGTTGGTTTTGAAGAGTAGCCACGGTTGGCAGTAGTAGGTTCTTCGTGTAACAGCTAATTCAACTCCACTTTCAATATACTGGGTAATACATTTCATATACGAAAAGTATGGGCATTTCTTGTGAAACTGGAAGTGGTACAATATTTTTCCTATCATCAAATAATACAGTACATATTAAATATCATTCTTTATATTAACAATCAAACAATATTACAGGGTGAGCCTTATTCGGTCTACACACAATGTGTCTTCCACATTATCAATAATTAACAACAGTTTAATGAAACAAATATTATAGCTGCATCCACTTTGATTATTATTTATTTAAATATTATTTTGCCGATTCCATTGTTCATCTTCTTGTCTTTACTTCAGAGCTGATCGACCTTTATTAAAATTATGTACAGAATGCTATTAAAATATGGGTTTTTATCTACAGCTTGTTGAGGCAACCAAGTAAGTGGAAAAAGTTCTAATGAAAACATGTCCGAAAATAATTTATAAAAAAGTTGAAGTGAAATACTAACAAAGCACAAGTTACAACAAATGGTTGAAATTCCTTCCTTCTGCGAGAATGCAGGCCTTGGCTTGTCGGATTAATGATTGTCGTACTCTTCCAAATACCCCTCTGGTGTTCGGCTTCATTTTGAATGCCAGAAAACAACCATAGTTACTTCAATTTGTTCATAAACAATATTTTTTTTTGTTATTCCGTAAAAAATCAGCAAGTTTGTTTAAATCAGGGGACCTAGGAAGCAATACAGTTAATCAACCGCGTATGATGTAATGCCGAAGAAATCTACTGTTTTAAACATTAAATACGAACTCCTAACTTACAAACTGATGCCATCACTTATCAGAGCATTTTTTTACAAATGTACATAAAAAATTTTCTGACCCACTGCTTTCTTCCAACACGCTGTAGAAAATTGATTCTATATATTAAATATTCAACAGGACTCACACTAATGGAATCAGATCCGGTGAACGCGGTGGCCATGCTACGGGTCCTCCTACTCCAATCCAAGAGTTTTCTAGAAAATATTCGTAATTCGCACCATTCAGACGATCATTAAGAATACCAGCTATCATATTAACACTAAATCTATGTTAAAAATGTGAGTGTTCTCTTAAATGGGGATTTTCTTCAGCCTATTCATGAAAATTATGATAATTATTGACATCATCTCCTTTGAAATAAGCTTCATCGGTCCATAAAATATGCGGTAATTTTTATTCTTTTGTGCCCAATTACAAAATCTTAAACGAGCTTCAAAATCATTACCTAGAGCTTCAACTCTTAGATGATGATATATTTTTCAAACCTGGTTTCTACATATTCCAGTACGTCATGCAATTCTTCGCACACTTAAAGACGGATCTTCTTGTAATAAATTAAGAACTCAGTCATCATCGTTTATGGGTCTACAGACAACACCTTGGCCGACTGCATGACTTGTATTGAAAGTACCATGTTCCCTCAGCTGACAATGTGAATTAAAGAAAACTGTACGCGTAGGCAGTCTTCTATTGGGATATCTTTGACGGCATTCTTGTTGTGCTGCTAAAGCATTTCCATCATACAGACCGTAAACATTTGAAAATACAAACAAGTATTTGTTTAAAACGACGTTCAAATGTTACCAAACGAAAGACGCGATCATGGCAACTAGATCAGTATTTCAGAAATCCGTTGCACTAAAATTTTAGCCACATAAATTATGAAATAAACAATTACTCGTTCACGGTTATGTTTAGGCCATATGTTTGTATGGACTTTTCGACTCTAAATAAGTTCTGAAATTCATCCTTGAAATATTGTCGGTACGTTTAGGGACACACTGTATACTATTTAACTGAGATTCGAGCTCCAGTTCCTCAGGTAAAGTCAAAAGCTCCGACCAACAAACTACCTTCGCCCTCACGTTTGTTTAAATAAGATTCATTCATATATAACATCTTAGAAAACGTTAGAGAACCCATTTGCAAAAAGTTATTTTCAAAATTTTCCTCGATTATTGACTGATCCCATTAAACTGTTTTTAAGTAACTTGAAGTATATAGACGTAAACAACATGTTTACTCTAGTTACACTTTTACCAAATTCAAATTTCAAAATTTTTAAATAAGTTAACAAAGTAGATGATCTCACGTATTTTGAATAAGCAACGCATATACTGGCTAATTTAACATTCGCCAAGCCAAATCCGCAATTTTTTACTAATTATTTTTTAACAGCCGGGCCATTTAGGAACGTTTAAACTAGTAACATAACAGTTATATCTCTTGCATATAAAGTATTATGGTTTTCGTAGCCAGTCAGCATGAAATAGTGTTAAGTTGTGTGTGTTCGTGGGTCTCACACACAAGCGTTAGGTTTTTACCAACGGCGGATGTAGATAACGCCAGTGGGCAACAAAACCGACTTAATAACTTTTGTTCCATTCTGTGAATTAAGGGAGATCTCATAAAATGATAAGTGTCTTAATTCCATTTGTAGGGACACACATAAAATTATGGTTTTTGTCTTTTTGTTTTCATACATTCCATTCACAAGGCTCAAATACAATTAACTCCGCAAAATAAAACAGTTTTACTGAAAGAAGCACACATTACACAATGTAGGAACAAAAGTGATGGGAACCGCAACATAAATGAAGTTAATCTATAATCATTATTTCAGACAACACTCAAAAGTATTAGTATAATATGTGGGAATATGGTAACTGTGTTGGTGTTGTGAGTGTGCCAATCTTAGCAGCTGCTCTGTTTGAAAGTAGTCAAAAAATATCATTAAATTAAGCATTTAAACATAATATCAAAGTGAAGTAAATTAATTTTAGAAAATTATACAGTATTATGTTTATTATAGTTTTTGTAAGCAACGGAAGAAAGATGTCCATACAAATGATATGGAATTATAATTACATGCAATAACGAATGATGGAAGATTAATAAGAAAATAAAAGTTAATGGTTTTATTTATCAATTACGTTATTTTCAGTTAGAGACAGAGTCAGATGAACATATTGTAAAAGTTTCTTAAGAATTTAAATAAACTTAAACAATGACTACTAGTGCTGCTGAAATAATTTTATGTTGATAGTATTTAAAGGTTAGATGTATGCAAATACTAATTTAATATATACGGTGGGCTAATGAAAACGGAAAAGAGCCGATTTTTCATATTTATCATCATTTTTTAGAAAATCACTCGGTCCCGTCAATTTTAGTTTTAAGGGGGAAACCTTTATTTTCAACCTTATAACTTCAACCTCCTAGGAGTGGTGAGCATCACCCCTAAAATGTTAAATGGGAAAGAGAGCCGAGTGGTACATCAATTTAAATGGCATTAAATTCTCGTTGTAACGCTTCCTAGTTTTTCAAATTAGGATAATTAGTTTTCGAAAAAATGCCTCTTGAAAATAGTAATTCGCCAAAGCATAATAATTCATGATTTTTCACTTTTGCCATAATTTGCACCAGTGCTGTTTTATTGATTAAGAAATTTACGCATGCACTTTAGTAAATATTCGAAATGTTGACCTCCAGCATCCATACAGTAGTAAAGGTTTTGTTGAAAACAGCTTTGGATGTTCTGAAACATTTCTGGGGTAATTTGCCGGCATTCGTCAATACTATAACGTACTATAAATTTTACGGTAGATCGGCTAATATTACAGCTGAGTTATTATATATTAAAAATATTATATATAACAATTGCTGGCATATCTCGTGCTATCATTCGAAGAATTTTAAAAGCCCATCCATTCCATCCGTATAAAATCCACCTTGTCCAAGAATTAAACGAAGATTAATTTGATAGATGTTTGGATTTTTGCAAGGGTATGGGTAAACAGGTAATTAATAACCCACATTTGCTATTTAACATTTGTTTTTCGGATGAGCGTTCGTTTTTTGTGAACCGGATTGTTAATCGCCATAATTGTCGCTATTGGGTCGATAAAATCCCACACATATTCCATGAAGTTCACGCTCAAAATCCTCAAATATTAAACGTGTGGGCTAGAATTTACGGCGGCCGCGTTTTTGATCTTTTTTTTCTACCAGGAAATCTAATAGGAGAAATGTATTTGGATTTAATACGTGATCATGTTGATCAGCAATAACTGAAATTGTGGAACAAAATGACCGATACAATGCGAATGAGTTGATGTTTCAACAACACGGAGCACCTCCACACTATGCCCTTGCTGTTCGTCAGTATCTGGAGGAAACATTTCCTGGTAGATGAATTGGCTGAAGAGGAGCAGTGGAGTGGTCTGCGAGGTCACCAGGTTTAAGCCCTATAGACTTATTTCTGTGGGGCCACATAAAAATTAAAATTTATAGTACTCAGCTAGATACCCTAAATGATTTGCGTCGACGGATCAATACCGAATGCCGGCAAATTACCTCAGAAATGCTTCAGAACGTTCGAAACCGTTTTCAACAAAACCTGTACTACTGTATGGATGCTGGAGGTCAAGTTAAAGGAAAGTTCTTAATCAATAAAACATTCCTGGTGTAAATTATGGTAAAAGTGAAAAATCATGAATTATTAGTTTTTGGCGGGCTACTATCTTTAAAAGACATTTTTTCCAAAACTAATTATCCGAATTTGAAAAACTAGGAAGCGTTGAAACGAGAATTTAATTTCATTTAAAATAAACTCAAAATGTTTCCTCCTCTAAAAAAATTGACGGGTCCGAGAATTTAAAAAAAAAGATGTTAAATATGAAAAACAGAGTATGTTTTGTTTTCATTGGCCCACCCTGTATAAAAGCAAGTAGATTGTAAACCATGACATAAATCACAGGAATTTTCCGATTATACTAATATAACTGTAAATACATTCAATTTAGATAAAATATATTTGTATATTGTCTTTGTTATTAACTTCCATGCAGTACTTATTTGTCGTTGGCAAATTCCCCAGCTTTGATTTATTACAGTTGACATAAGGTACAAAATGTTGAAAAATGTGCATGATGATAGCATCTTAAGTAGTACTAGTATGTTTAAATAGTTTAAACATTTTAAACACAGGAATAGGGATATTAAAGATAACGCAAGAACCAGACGTCCGTCGAACTCTAGACATGTAGATCCAGTAGCAACTGTAAGTTAAATTGTAGCGGAAGATCGCTGAATGATCCTCCGAATGATGGCAGATGACTTCAACGTCAACAAGGAGACGATTCGAGAACTTTTACATTAAGATGTCCAGCAGTGTCACGAATTAGTAAAAACACATAGGAGAGTCATTGGTGTTTCAGTATGATATTGAGACGAAACACCTGACCATAAAGAACAAACAGTTAATAATGCTACCGCAATTTCGTATAAAGGGTTCTTGTTGCATGATAATACACCTGCTCATTCTGAACTGATTATGATGTCGTTTATCATTAAACACCGCATTGTTGTTATCAATTATCCACATATACAACTAACGTAGAACCAGCAGACTTTAGTTGTTTCGAATAGTGAAAACTGTTCCCATACGGGAACTATTTCAGGGCGTCGAAGATATTAAGAAAAATGTATCCACTTAATTTAAAACAGTATTTACGAACGCATTTCTCCTTCTAGGTATTTAAACTTTTTCGTTTCCCCAAGCGACTACTTTGAGTATGTAGCTTCGTGCAGTACATCGGATATTCACATAAAACTCATTCAATTATTGACAATTATCGAGTTTTTCAATATAAGCTAGTGCACAAAAGCTGTTTTTTTTTGCGATAATTATATTACTTTTTCACTACATTGAAGTTTTAGTAGAACTACTACAACATCTTAAAAACATTTGAAACTATTTGCTGGTTCACATAAAAAATGAAACAATTAAATGAGTTACTACCATACCCAATATAACCCTACGGGATCTGTCTATCTATGTTGCATCAGTGGATTTATTAAACCAGTTTCTGTATCGTTGGGATTTTGCGGTAGTTCTTCTTATTAACTCGTACCAATTAAAGCTTTTTCTTAGCCATAAATTGTGCTGTGAAGTGCAAATTTATAACATAACTTGGCTTGTACAATTGTACCGATAACCTACGCTGACAGGGACAGGGAACAGGGACATAAACGGAAACTGAACGATTTATCGCTCCACCCAAGAGAAGTGCAAAAAGATTAAGGAACCTTTAGCCCTCAAGTTATTATAACTCAAAAAGGTGAACTCCCTCCACTGGATGGAGACACATAGATGGAGGTACATGAATTTTCGCAAAGAACAGTAGAATCTCACTAACAAAATACCCAGGACATATTTCAAAACGATTGGAGATTAACTTTCGCATGCAGAATACAGCTGCTGCAGTGCAGTTCGATTTATCAGCGGCGTTAATAAGCATTACAGGGGTATCCGATTATATTTAATACTTAAATACATTTCTGGTTGTACGAGGAAGATTCGGAAAGCTGTAATTTTAACAAGAAAGGAGTCGTTGACGACATTGTTGTTTATCTATAAATTGATGCTTGGATAATTAGGTTTTATAATTACTCTGATTTTAGTTTTAATCAAAGATAAATTTTGTTTTTGGTTTATATGTAATATAAAGAAATTTGGTTCATGTTTGTCAAATGGTCGATAGTGTACGCAAATATTTTTTATTTAGAACTTAGAACTATTAGAACAATTAGGGGGAATGCTGCGAAAGGTTTTAATTTACGAGTGCGTCGGTGCCTAATACCATAATTTAGGTATTTTTAATCGGGGTATTTGGTTCGCGAGGCCTCGAATAACTTTGAATACTTGGCGGGTTTGGTCGCGGTTTGTATTTGCTGATGTAATGCTTTAGTATACATAAGTAATTTCACATTATTGCGTTCCCTACTTTTGTTTTAAGCTAATTTTGGAGTGCATTATCCGTCGTATTGTGTACTGTAACCCCTAATTTTTTTTATTTATTTGTATATATTTGTGGTAGTTTATGATGGGTTGTGTTCGGCGTGATTAATATTATTGGAGGGAAATTAAAGTTTGGTAACTTGAGGTTGTCGTGTTTTATTGTATATTGTTGTATTATACCACATTTCTTGTATAAAATACAGCAATTTGTGAAGCAAGGTAAGTTCGAACTCCAGGAAGGTTCCTGTTTTACATCGAATTATCATAAAGGGCAAAAGGTAATTTAAAATAGATGTCGCCTAGGCTCATCTACCGTCCCTTCTTCGATTGTAGCTGGTCGAACCCTGTCCTTGATGCCTGGATCCGGCAAAGTGGATTTTAGATGGCTGTATTGCTCCTAGTTAGTTTTTTATTTGTTCCTGGACGTTGCACCACATATTTGTAAGACGCTTGCAAAAAACAGGTACTATCTTCCCCAAACGGAAGATATTGGCAGTGTCGAGCAAGATTTAATTAGTTAACCCAAACAAATAAAGATCTAGCCTATCTACTTGCACAATCCACAAATCAAATTATCAGACGGTAGGGGAATATCTAAATCTAAATGCTAAAGATAAATATACAACTACATACAAAGACGTATTTGTGATGTACGTCAAAATTCTACAACGGTAATAATATTGGGTTTCATACCTTTAAGACGATGTCAAACAAATAGAGGTTATTACTAGGAACCTGCTACCGTTGATAACAGAAGAGGAAATATTCAAAATGAACTTGTGGACCTCAACTTACCAGTGATTAAGGTTGTACGTATGTACGCTAAGCAAAAAAAAAGCCTACGCCGGTAGCTTCAGTACCAACATCGGATACAATGCAATGTTCTTTAACAATAATAAATATTTATACATGTAGGTATATACATTCCTGGGGAGAGGGAGATATAAAACGCCGGCATACCTAAACAGACATGGGAGGAATGGGCACGAAGAACAGAGGGTATACGAAGAGAGGCAAGAAGATCTGGAAGAATCCGATCAAAAATCGACTGAAGAAGAACAGGCTAACGGAGAAGAAGAAGAAGAAAGAGAGTGAAGAAGGGGAAAACAAAGGAGAAGAAACGAAACATGCACCAGTGGGAAAGAAAACGATGAACATCTAGCGGTCAACTGCAGAGGGGAAGGTTAGGGAAAAGACGCTGTAATCAGCGTGGAAAATATGAAGCAGTTAATTAGTTATTGGGAAACTAAGATAGGGACAATCTATCACCTTGGAACAATGGATAGATGGGAAATACGATCAATGCAAAACTTGATACCAAAGATTTGGGTTCAGGGGCATGGTCGCATAGCGGACAGTTGGAATAAGTTTGGGAGTAAATATTAAGTAGTTTACTAGTTATTAGGAAACTAAGATAGGTGCAATCTGTAACCTTGAAACAGTGGATAGATGTGAAATGGGAGTAATGTGAGACCTTCATGCTAGGGTTATTGGGCTCAGGTGCGTAGTCGCATAGCGACCAGTTGAAATAGGTTTGGGAGTAAATACTAAGTATTTTACTGGTTATTAGAAAACTAAGATATGGGCAATCTGTTACCTTAAAACAATAGATGGATAAGAAATACGAACATTGTAAAACTTGATACCAAAGCTACTAGGTTCAAAGGCATAATCGCACAACGGACATAAGTGAAATAAGTGGGAGTAAATATTAAGTAGTTTATTAGTTATTAGGAGGCTAATATAGGTGCAATCTGTAACCTTAGAACAACAGATAGATGTGAAATGAGAACAATGTGAAACTTTGATACCAAAGTTATGAGGCTCAAATGCATAATCGCATAACGGTCTCGGTTACGTACTCAAAAACCCCATTGATGCGTAGCTTACTAACTACCTGGTGTTGCAGCAGCGGTGCCTTGCGGTATGCATTGCAGGCATGCAAACGTTGTGCAATGCCCCACCCGATCCCACCCTATCCCGTAAATTCCTACCCACCTTACTAGCATGGGGTGGGCCTGGCGTATCCAGGATCGACCCTAGAGTCAGCTCCATGTCAGATGATGATGATGATGATATGATGATGATGATGATGATGATGATGTAGGTATATACATTCCTGGACACATTTAAAGCACCAATAACTTTTTCCAAATATTATATTTTAATTCTTGTTTGGGTCTACCGAGCATTTGAACAGTAGATCCTAATAATGTCATATTTCATCAAATGCCCTCCTAAACTTTTAAATAATGCAAGTTATACTTTTCATGTAGCCAAAGATTTAGTGATGGAGGTCAGTTTTTCTAGACTAATATCATAATATAGTATCTAAAGAAAAACATTTCTATTTTTCCAGCATTGTTTAATTTACGGCACAGCCTATTTTATAATGGTAAGAACATCAGAACTGAATTAATTAGTATGAGCTTTAACGAAGTAGAACTTAAATTAGCACACATCTAAAATAATGAATTTTCCCGTGATTTTAATACAACGTCATCTGACGCTGATATGTGAACCAACTTTAATACTTCCAAGCCGATAAGGTGGCTCTAATACGGTTTTTAGAAAGACACAGAAAGTCCATTCTACCTACCTTTATCTATGGTTACTATTGTCGTCGGCTAACGAGCGTACATGATCGAGAAATGCAATGAAGGGAGCCCTTCTGAGTAAATGCGGCTACTTGATACGGGAGTCCTTGCGTTACTATCTTGCATAAAAACATAACCTGCATATCGAAGCTAGGGAATGAGCCATATTTAGTAAATGTTTTCAGAGCAGGTACTATTTACTGTTGTGTTTCCTTGTAAGAAATAAAATTCGCTTACTTCATCACCCCCATGCACCCTCGTTAACCGACGACAAACAACAATACTCAAATAAACATCACGGTGAAGTTTAGTGCTGAATTGGTATTTATTATATCGGATACAATTCAAAATTAACGTAAACCCGATGAAACAATAAACTAACGACTTAAAATAGAAGAATCTTGCTAATATTTCACTTCCATACAGTTAAAACATCGAAAGGATTATGAACGAGCATTTTAAAAACTATTCAAGCTGTCCCAAATATGTCAATATTGCTCAAAGATACGACGAAGCTGTCAATATGGGGCGCAGGACGCTAAACATGTGTAGCTATGTATCAACTTATTTTTTTGATGATTTTATCTATAAAATCATCGGGGGTAGCCTGCAGATTGTGCTAATTTTACGTTATTTCATACAGTACGTTTCAATGTTGATTAACTTATCATACATAAAATTATTCGCGTACAATAAAAAAACTTATTTTTTATGTAATTACACAAGAAAATCACAGAAACTAAAGAAATTGCGCAAATTAATATTTACCGAATGCCAAAAATGTTTGACAGTTAGTTGTCAAATGTCGCTTATTGACTGACAGCTTAACAAATACAAACAAATGATGATAGAGATTTTTTAAATCTGGTATCTTCATAAGAATATAGTAGTAATAAACATCCTGTCGCTTTATAACCTTTTTCATAAGATTGAACAACCAAATAAGAATTTTTGGTTGTGGTACACTGCGACGCACTTGCTATTAGAATTACAAACTATTTTCCAGCGCCTGATAAAATAGTCAACGAAAAGTAAGCACTGGATTGAGTCTATTCTACCATGAACATTATTACAAGCAGGGATATATATTGCTGTGTTACAACATGCTCTAAGTGAGATATCTTATCCTATTACTAATTCTAATAAAGCTTATTTAAGCCACCCTGTATAAAATGAATTGTTTAATCACACATAATTCGAATACGATGTAATAGTTAGCTTCCGATCCAGGATTTGAGCTGTCATTTCTGTGTATCTTGGCTTTCAGGCTTCGAAACAAATTGTTGTGTTGATTTTAATCGTTAGGAAAGCATAGAGGATTCTTTTCAACCTTATCTGTGTATTCTTGAGCTGTAATTTCATATATGTTAGTAAAAACATGATGGTTTTGGTAGCTAATTACAATAATGTTAAATTGTGAATATAATATTCTTCTTTGGAGAAAAATATGTTTAAAATAATGTTCTTATGTATGTAAGGAAGGTTTGTGTCAATTTTTATTAAGTTTGAATGTGTTTATAATAATATATTTAATTAATTTGAAAATTTTAATTGTCAACTTTCTTATGCTTTATTGGAAATATGTCGCGTAAGATATAAATATCTAAGGAATTTTATTAAGAACAGTTTGGTGTTTTCCTTTGTTCTGTTACGTTTATTATAAGGAAGTTATTTTAGTTTATAGGATTTTGTAATTAATTTAGGTATTTTAAAGCTGCGATTTCATTGGTGGAAACCCTTGGGGGTTACATAAAAAATTGCAAGTTTTGTTCCATATCATAGCAACGGAAATTTTTTTGTGAAAATCCTTTGTTAAAAAATTGCTAGTTACTATTTATCCGTCAACGAGGAAAGAGGCTCCTCCTGCAACCCTGTATTATTGTAATTTTGTGTTTGAGTTTGTGTTTTACGTAAATAAATATTATTTCAAGGTTTATATACGATTTAAAGTGTTTATTTCCCTCTACGTGTGTGAAATTGATAAATTTATCGAGAGAATTACAAGTGGAGAAGAGAAAAATGTTGGCGTGGGTTGATCGTCAATTTTTTTAAGAAGCTTCGTTTGAGAGTGTGTTGTTTTAATTGAACAAGCATAAAATCTAAACGTGAAATTAATTTAATTGTCATTATTCTGATTGAAATAATGCAATTAAATAATTTAAAATTTAAATTTAAAAACAACCAGTACCAAAAAACAAGCGAGTTCATCAAAGATAAAAGTGCCAAAATGAAATAAAAGCATTGGATTTATGCAACACATATCTGAAAAGTAATTTGAGGTTAGATGTGTGGATTTTGAAGTTATTTATTCAAAAGACAATTACTAGTGTTTTAAAATTGGGAAAGCGCTTACCTGTGAACATGTGATTGTTGTTTTCTTGATTTGGATATCACCAACTACAGTTATCAACATTTATTTCTGAGAACAAAACGGACCACGCATCTTTGACTCAACGGATACTGAGCCGACGCGACACAAATGGGGATTGCTACGTTTATAATATTAATAATAAAACCTTGTAGTTATTTACTATATTTAATTTAGATTGACATATGTAATTTATGTTTTATAAAAGGGAAAGCACAGATAATTGTGATTTGACTTTGTAATTTGAAATGGTAATTTAAATTTTCCTATATTTCCTTTTGTTGTGCATGTTCTGTTGCCAGTAAGAAAACGTATACATAAAACCACCAATTGTAGCAGCTTCCCTGAGATCAACTAAAAAAGGTTTGTAGGAATATTTGACTTGTGTTGGTTAAACAATTTATTAATTTGTACATGTTTATTATCTATTTGAGAAAGGATATCTTGTTTAAGAGATTAATTTGTTTATGGCGCCCAACTTAGTAAGTTTAACCAATTACAATTTTTATATGTTATTTGTAATTCATGTAAAACTTCAAAATAATATAAAAGCTATATCAGCATTATTTATTTGGCGCCTAACGTGGGGCAATAACTCAACAATATATGTACATATGTATACAGGGTGTCTCAGAAAGAATGGGCCAGCGGTTAGTCATAGATTCTTTAGGTAAAAATAAACCGATTAAACCT
>JABXWE010036078.1:0-12917 GCA_014611495.1 Limonius californicus
TTGTAATTTATTAAGGTAAGTAAATTACAGGTTTTTCGTCAAGATTTCTTTCTTTCTGTTATAATTTTCATATTGTCAGATTCTAAAGCTTAATATAGACGGGACAATCCCTAGGCTACTGCAATTGACTTTTTAAAAAATCACTTTGTATATAGCTCTTTATATCATTCCTGAGCCAGTACACGAACAATACAATTCCAAACCATCAAGAATTAATACAGTTTGAGGCAGTATTGCTTCATATATAGATGCCGTTGCACTTAGGCATCTATTATCCGTAATATATATTCCAAAATTAGCAATAAATATGAAGTTGTATATTTTTAAGAAAAACCAGCATTTCTGAGTCATTACAAAACTCAAGTAATTTGAAGCCTTATATACTCGTACTACCAATAGCTACATATGAACCTGAGCCATTACAATGTTACCATATCGATTTTCTGCCATTAAGCGATATGTATCATGTTGCGTTGGGTAGTGTTTAGTAATTTGATATGATTATAGGGACGAAAAAGTTACACCGTAGCATTTCTTTAAAAGGGTCTACCTCTGTTTATAAAACATTAATATTATACTAGTACTTTTTTTGTACGCGCAATCACTTCCAGGAAGATATTATTTTCACGATTTAGTAAATTTTATGCCATAAAAGCTGAAAGAAGTCCTAAATAAAAATGAGGGGCCTACAAAATATTAGTGTTCCCATTGAATTAAAATGATTAAAATATAGTAACTGTTTTTTTGTTGCGATTCAGTTAAATAAGGTATTATAAATAAGAAATATTCTTCTTTCCTTATAATAAAATTATTATTAAAAAAATCACCACTGAAGTTATTACATTTTAGAAAAAAAGCCAGCCATTGAATTTGCATTTACACGGACTTAACATATAAACGCTTACAATCCTAAATTTTCATCAAATCTAAGCCTGCTTTCAACAAAGTGTTTGTATTCAACTGTGCACAACTTTTATCCTACTTTTCATTTTCAGGTTGTATATTGAAGGTAACATTATCTTTCTATTAGGTTAATAACTGATCGTTAAATTAATCGCAGTCAAATGTTTTGATAATTTTTATTTCAGAAATTACAAAACGCGTACATGAAATAAAACACGATAAATATACAGGGTTTTAAAAAGAGAGTTTTAAATTTTAGGGGCGTACAGTACGCACCAAAATGAGTAAACATTTTTATCGCGTCAGTATGGAGATACAATATCTTGAAATATTAGGAAGGGATATTTTTTCCTTCTTCGTTAATAAAAAATTAGCGAAAATTGACATGCCTTACAAACTTCAAGGAGTAGCGTATGCAGCCCCATCTTTAAGACATTTTTACTAATTTTAGTAAGCTCTTAAGTTTCCGCGATATATGTTAAAAATTACAGCTTTCATTGACGTCCAATCTCTGCCTTTAAATAATTCTGGATGTAAATCTTGCAATTCTTGGCATTCACTCTTTTTCGGCGGCTGTTTGTTCCTAATGTGTTTAGCAAAATATTTTACTAATACCTCTTTTTGTCTTGCCGACCAAGGTTGTCGCTGACGGGGAATCTTCTTCTTTCTATTTACCTTGCTTCGTTTTTGGGAAATTTCTTTTTCAGTGTCTTCGTTTTCATCTATGATCTCTTCTGTGACTTCTCCGTTCATTATAAATTCCGTTCATTATAAATTCCGTTTCAGAAGTTTCAGTTGGTGACGAAGTGGATGGACCTGCTAATGAAGCAGATGGAATTATAGATATTTCGTCAAAAATGTTTCCTGTATTTTCATATACAGGGCTGAGATCGATGTTAATATCATCAATCTGTTTTCCCACAAATTTATTTGCTTTGCCATCTGCCATTAGTAGAAGCAGTTTTGAAATTTTAGCGGTTTGATATACGCTTTCAGCCATTCGATACACACTGCAATGGGTTCGCAGTGTATGACCCATAAATTTGGACAACTGTTCTAAGTCTCCTTCTGAAAATTGCAATAACTGACAAACTGTTGCCAAATGTTTTCTAAGGCGTGTTGCTGTAATACTAAACGGTTGTGTAGCTCCACATTTGTTGGCGTACTTGTGTAATATTTTCGTTCCATCTTCCAGAAGTGTGAAACACGTAATTATTATTGCTAATAAAATGACCACGCACGTCAATTAAATAATCAAAATGCTGTTTCATGACAGGAAACAGAAGACAGTAGTAATTCTCGTATTTCGGTACCATTGGCTTTTTTTTGCAAAAATGAGTAGTTTTGCTAAGCGTCGTACATTTTGTCTAACCAAGTCGATATTACCTTTACTTTTACGCCCCTTTATATAGGAATAAGCATATTGACATATCAAGCGATCTTTTTTAGTAGTTAATGCTACCTCATCTGCCCGCATACGTGGAAATAATTCACTTTTTAGTAATTGGTAATGTTTATAAAGTGTGCTGAAAAGTAACGTTGTTTGTCCATCCCTTTGAGCAGTTTGTCTTTTAGGGACCTTCCCTTTATCGGGATTTTGGTTACAGCGTTTGGTATGCCGGTATAAACTGTTTCTCTTATAGTAACCAACTGCTGCAATGAAAGCCATGTTAGGGATAACGCCCCTAGACTTACATGTGCAAAAGAAGGCGATGCTACATGCGCTGACGCTCGCAAGGATCAACCATTTTAAATCAGGGGACCTAACAGGCCACTTAGAAATTCTAAACCTCGCCCATTTAGAGCGAACGGCGTATACCTACCGTAATGTATACCTACTGTATACGTTATGCAAATAACATACAATTTTGACCAACCCTTCAAAGTCAACATTCCGGACCGAGAAACATGGTCAACAGGAGCGCCTCCATTTAAAACAGGATCTCTCCAATGGTACACGGATGGGTCAAAGATGGGGAAAGGAGGCACTGGCGCGGGCGTATACGACCCTGGCTGCCGCATTTATGAAGCCCTTGGAACCAGAACTACTATCTTCCAAGCGGAGGTTTATGCCATAAACCTCTGCACTAGAATAAACCTCAGGAAATGTTATAAAGGTGCAACAATCAATATTCTAACAGACAGCCAAGTAGCAATAAAGGCTCTGAAAGCCTATAGCTGTGAATCCAAGCTTGTCTGGGAATGCCTAGGTAACCTCAAGCAACTGGCCAGCAAAAACCACGTAACTCTATGGTGGGTTCCAGGACACGAGGGTATACCAGGCAATGAAAAAGCCGATGAACTCGCAAAAAATGGTGCTACAACGGCATACACTGGACCTGAACATTGTTGTGGAATACAGAAAAGCCACATTAAGTACGAGGTCAGCCTATGGGAGGAACAAATGAAATCCTCGTACTGGGAAAACACACCAGGACAACGTCAGGCAAAACAGTTTATAACCATTTCCAAAACAAAGCAAGGAACGCTTTGTCTCTCAGCAAGATGGAGCTGCAGACCATCACTGGTCTTTTCACAGGCCACACTCCACGAAAATACCATCTATTTAAGATTGGTAAGGCTGAGGATCAAATAGACCAAAAGACCGGGTATATGACATTTTGCTTTTTTCTTGGTATTCTCGACTTAAAGCAGGGGAATTTTTCCATGCATTGTGGTTAGTTGGATTTATCAATAAGTAACATTATTGAGTGATAACAGTGGATATAATTTTTGGGACAACAAACAAAATTTGTTTGGGACTCCTGGCTAGCAGAATTTTTTATGATGTATGTAATGTATAACGAAATAATTTACGACTAGAATGTTTACGAATGTATTTTTCACAATTAAAAGAAATTAAATGAAAAAAAATACATACTCATCTATAAATTAAATAAAGCATTATTTTCGTAACAAAAATTAATAAACAAAAACAGTAGCAAATTTGGCAATAGGATCAGCTATGTTTATTTTTCTCGCTTCACTACTTTCTGTGGCTACGAGGACCAAACGAATTAATCATGATTGTCCGATGGCATTTCTTTTATAATCTAATATAGTAAAAGTATCTTCACCGGAAGCTACGGTGACCACCAACGCTCTGCCACAGCAGCTGTGTACTTAAAAAGTAGCAACGCAATAACACTCTAATCTTAACATTTTTTCGCAAAATTTAATAAAAACGGTAAGAGCTGAAAAGTAGTCAATTAAAAACTTTTTTAATTACATTATTTTCAAATTTTTTCACATTTGCGGGTTTTGAATAAATAAAAATGGAAAAATGTGTACAACCGTAGTTTAGGCAAATGTAATTTTTGCAAACACACAATGCAGTCCATTATAAAGAATACAGATTAAATTGCACAATAATGTGTCACATAATAATCAGTGTTAATTTAGAACGTATTCCATTTCAAATAGTACATTTTTATAATTTATTTAAAATTATCTTCCACTAAAAAGATGCAATATTTACCACTAAAAGATTTTTTAGCTAAATTTAATATAATACTACTTCTGGTAGACATTATAAAAAATATACATCCACTATCAACTGTTGCACACAAATTGAAGCCACTTATACATCCGAGAATCACATAATTTGAAATGCGCGGTTGCCAATTCGTACGCGTATATTTGGTTCAAATTTGTAGGTTTTTTTACATATTTCACATATACGCCGTTACTACAGGCAGCGCCGCCCATGGCAACATACGGAACTAAAATTTGGCGTTTCTATCAAATCTGAGCCAAATTAAGATTGAGTGTATGTACCCGTAGAGACATCAGACGGTCGAAAAGCATGGTAAACAATCCTGAGCCAATATACTGGCTCAGGACTGTCGTGATGGCTCAGGACTGTAGGTTCAAGTTACTATGCCTGGCTCAGGATTGTATGATTCCGCTAAATATATATATATATATATATATATATATATATATACATGGATATATAAAAAATGGTGGTTGTAGCAGATATTAAATCCACGAAAAGTTTTTTGAATAATATGTATTCGAGAATGCTTCGTTACCGAGTTACAAACCTCTGAGGTACTACTTTTCCAACTACTTTTTTCTGGATTATTTAGACAGTACATAGTTGCATATTGAATATTGTATGCTGGTTCTAATCAACTAATGTAATATTCATGCTTAATTTCGTTTTCATATATGCACCAGGGGCGTATCATTTGGAGCAGATTGGTTATGCAATATTTTCTTCGATATTTTTAATATGCTTGCACTTTTAGATTTTCATACAAAAATATATAAAAAATCAATCATTTATACGCTTATTACATTGTTTTCATTACATAATTTTGTATGCAGAACAATATATTTGAAAAAAAAGTAAAATAAGTGTGAGGATGTAAGAAATAGAGGATAATATTTCATAACCATCATTTCCCCAATGATACACCTCCAGTGTACATACGGAAATGCAATTAAACGTTATATTAGATGATCCGTGTGCACATCCGAAGGTTGTAACTCTGTAATTCAGTGATTTGGGACTATTGCTCTAGAAGCTTTTTATAGTTTTGAAAATTATTACACTTTGTATAAGTAGCAACCGCCAATTTTGTTACAACCCATATATAAATATATATACACATTCTTCTATAAGGTCTGAAAGTGTTGGAGAACGAATACTGTTTTCATATTTTTTGGAATGTAACTTATTTGAAATAGTGATAAAGCGGAATTGTTATACAACTGAGCTATCCTTGCTTATAAATTATAGAATTTAAGCTTTCAGTATGTCTTACCAATATTTACACTTCTTTTTAAGGGTTGAAATGCTGTTCAGCGTCTGCTTTCTATTTCGAAATAAATACAGAAAGTGCAAAAGTTTCTACATCGAGCTCAACAGTTGTATAAAATATTGATCTTTGCTGCATAATGTAAGTTTTGCTAATCGTTAATATTGTTGCCTAGTAACGAATCAACATTGCATAGGGGTGTATTATAGACCAGCACACGTGCAAGGTAATGTAATGAAGGTGGCTTTTGTGTCATAGAAAATCGAAAAGTGATGGGATATTACGTGTTGCGTGAGCGCCTTGCGTGGCGCTTCCTGTACCAGCTACAACAAACTTTGGGTTACAAGTTTCATATGTTCAAAAGGAGGGGCATTTTATTAGTCAATAAAATGCAGTATATTATGAACTCAATTGATTATTCTATTTGTTTGAAATTGCTTTATGAAACATTTATGATATTTAAATAATTTGAAAAAATAATTGGGTGTTTGTTGAAACAGAAACCGTGATTGAGATGGTGTCGTATATTTTAGATGGCGAACCCCACCGACGAATTGCCGCCTCCACTAAGCACGCGCGGGGGCGCGCTGGTGCTCAAAAGCATTTCGTTATTTCTCACCGGAAGTCGCAATTCAAAAACTGTAACCGTTAACAATCCTAAGCAGAAATCAAAACGTAAAAAAATGAGCGACAAAGAAATCAAATGTCCAATTCGAATTTTAGAAATGGCAAAACGTGATACTCATTTTTCAAAGTAAGTATATGTGGTATATTCTGGAAAGCTAATTTTCTAATGTTTATTTTATAGAAACGAAATCGAGGCGCTGTATAAAATATACCGGAAATTAATTTCCATGAACAGGCCAACACCTCGCGATAAAGGTGCAGTGGCTAATAATGCATCTATCATCGGAAAACCAACAACAGTGCAGGAAGTTATTATTTATTTTCAACTTAATTTAATTTACTTTTCGATTTTATAATTATTTACAATCTAATTTTGTTACGTTTTGCTATACTAAAGGTTTATTATTATTTCTAAGTATAATATACATGTTTTTTCAGGGTGTCGACAGAACAATATTTCGGGAATTGCTGCACAACACTTTTGATTTAATTACAGAGGACATGTTAATGGACCGCATTTTTTGTGTTTGGGACAAAAATAACGTTGGAATTTTGAGCGTTGAAGCATGGTTTTGTGGCTTATCCGTTTTCCTGAAAGGAAGTGTTCCTGAAAAATTGGAATTTTGTTTTGCGGTTTACGATCTTAACAGCGATGGATTTATTACGAAAGAGGAAATGTTTCAGTTGCTGAAGTATTTTCTTCCGATTAGACGCCGGTGTTTATTTTTAATCTCACTGTATTGTAGAAATTGCTTGATTAAACAACCTCAAGATGAAGATCCTGACGAAGGAGCGAAGGATCTAGCAGAGTTGATTATGCGAAAATTGGACAAAGATAAGGATGGAAAAGTATCACTAGAAGATTATCAGTTATCAATTGCTGAAGAACCTCTTCTTCTTGAAGCTTTCGGACGGTGCTTACCTGATGAGCGAGCTTGTGACACCTTCTTATCAACTATTAAAGCATAATTTATTTATGGTTAACCTGTTGGAACTTAATAATTTAATGCAAATTTTATATTAGTTTATCAATGACACGGTAAAAATATATTTCAAATTAAATTTGATATCTAGCACAAAATACATAGTGTTACATGTTATATAAGTAATTAACTGTTGGATAGGCGTACAAATGTACTAATAGATAAGCCTAATTAAAAAGGTTACATATTCGAAAGTGTAATAATTATTTGTCAAAAGAAACCATAACACAGATAAGTAAGTGATATTATTTCTTAGCTAATTAATTTAATTGTTTGTTGTCAAAACTACCAGAGAAGTAAACTTTGTACGTTTCTAAATAATGTACCACGAATTTAGGAACGTAACTAACTACTGGTTCCCTCTATCGGTGAATAGATTTATTATATAAAATGGATTCGTTTTGTTATAGATTTCATTGCAGATGTGAAACCAAGCAATTCCCATTTGAAACGGGAAAGATGAAAAATTCTGGACTATGTGTATTTATAAAAATCGGGTAGTCAGGGATGTAATTTTACAATCCGGACAAAAGTAACGAGCAGATTTAGGATACATATGCACTTAAAATTAGGAACATATGCTGATACAAATACGTACGTAAAATACCGCATTTAATTCATTTAAATATGGTCATTTAAGTAAAGTAAGAATAGATACGAAACTGGATTTTTTACTAATTAATTATACATTTAATAAAACGAAAAAAATAAGTAAATTATTAGAACATAGTACATAGTAACATGGAATTAAGACTAATTTTAAATGATATTATTGCATTTAATAATTATGTTTGCCTATAGGCTATAATCCTTCAACCAGTTCAAGAATTGATGAAAAATAATTTGTATTTGTTATTAAAATGATTACCATGGTTCCCTGGAAATGCTTGAACTTAAAAATTATGAATATTTCACCAAAACTGTAAACAGATGTGTTTTTCGTACTGTTCTGCTTTGAAAGTTGACAATTTTTAGAAATATGTAATTTTAGTTAGAAACTTTCAAAATATGGATTTATTGTATAAAATGGTAAAAATATGCATTTGCATATGAAAATTATTCTAAACCTGGTAATGAGTATGGTAGAGGTAGACATACACACACACACACGCACACATACACGGGCGCGTGCGCGCACACACACACACACACACACACACATACATACACGGGGCTTGTTCAACTAACACCCATCTTTGATCAACTTAGCCTTGAAACAAATGCAATAATTCAAATGACGTTTGTTAATGTTGATAGTGTTTGTAAGCAACACATTAATACGTTTCTGGCGTTTGAATTTGATATTGACTTTTAAACTTCGATTTTGAAATGGCGTTTGTTGTTGAAAATTCGTCCAAGTTTGATCAGCGTGCGGTCCTACAATTGATATGCGCCGAGGGTGTGCAGCCATTGCAGATTCATACGCGAATGCATGCAGTGCATGGAAATGCATTTATTGCTTACCCAACTGTGAAGGAATGTTGCCGAAAATTTAAGAATGGAAAAGAGGGGACTATGGATACACCGCGACCAGGTGCACGGTGTACTGCATTAACAGAAAACAATGTGGCACGTGTGGAAGGCCCTATTAGAGAAAATCGTCGAATTGCAATTGGAGAAATTTCAGAAATTGTTGGTGCGAGTGTATGATCTGTCCATAGTATTGTTCGTAATCTGGGTTACAGCAAAGTTTGTTCGCAATGGATTTCTCCTGTCTTTGTTACGGGCCAATCGAGCTTTTCCGACGACCCGTAACCAGATAGATGGAAAAAGGCCTACAGCTTTGCTCAGAGGAATAGGGGGAGTGCGTGAAAATCGCTTACACGAGGAAATATTTAGTTGTGTACAGGGCGAGTCAAAACAAGTGGGTGCCACTTCCAAATCCAGCTGATTGTGGGTCCTCGTGTAAACACATATAATGAAATTATTGGAAACGACAGTACAACGAAAATGACAGGCAAAAGTGATTTTATAGTTCTATATTACAACAGAGTGCTTTGAACGTTCAAGAAAGGGGGAACTCGCCGCCCATGGCCAACGGTATTTAAAATCTTTTAATTCTGCGTGGTCAGTGGCGTCGAGTATACAGGAATCATACAATATAAACAAAATTACTTTGTACAAATATTAGTGCAAAAAATAAAAAAAATACGATTTGCGACTGAAGGTCGCTTTTTGGTCCAACAAAACAAAGTTTAATTAAGTCAAATTTTGCAAGTCGCGCGCCAGTTTCTTTTCACCACACACAAAAACTGGTCTGTTTTTACTTAACTTCCGGTGGAGGCAGGCACAATTCCGGGAGGGTTGATTTCCAGATGCAGGTACAGTCGAGAAAGGGGTATTTTCCCGGTCCGAGAAAAACGTAGAAGGCCTTAGGAAACCAGGGGGGGACGAAACGTGGGTAAGTATGTTCCTGGGGACGTAGATTATTCCCAACAATCACCTTTTCACACGTTCAAACGCTTTTTATTCGAATGAATCGAAAAAAAAAAACAATCACAATTGATTGTTCTGTAATCAGACACTGTTAAAACTGATATAGATCCGACTCAACTTTGTCGAAATGATACTAATTGCCTAAAGCATTATTCGGTACGATACTTTATTTAACAGGTGCCGCGAAAACAAAAACCCGCTCTACATGAACGTTCGTCTCGGACCCAAGCTTGTTGTCCACTCGATTTATTTACGGCCCTTCCCTTAAGATGTAATTTTGGGAAGGTCCGGAGCCAAGAAAGGTGGAAGATTGACTGACGTAAAAACGCAACGGGAATCTTCACTTCCCCAAAAAAAATTGTACCATATTTCGACATGTGATGAAATGTTGTAGAAAGAAAATTAACACGTGCGACTTTCGAGAAAACCTTCGGGAGGCGATATGCTGACGCGGCTACAGGGGAATTCTGAAAAGTGTTTAAGAAAAACAACCTTCGGTAATTTTGAGCCTACAAAAGGGGACTGTCAACATAACTCAAACTTAGAAAGACAAAACAAAATAGCGAAACGGTAACCCAAAATAAGACTGCTATTAAAATAACGTTATTAATTCTTACGAAGCGGCAAACAAATTACGGAATTACTTCATATAGAGCGGCAAATTTGAAACGAACATAACATCTTGTCTAATGAACAAAAATGCTTGCAAATGGGCTTATCACTGCAACACCTCACAGACTATAGGCAAAATGGTGATGACTTCCTTCTGTCAATAGTTGCTGGTGACGAAACTTGGTGCCATTACTACGAGCCATCCAGTAAGTTACCGTCGATGTAGTGGAAACATTCAAGTTCACTACCACCGAAGAAGTTTAAAGCACAACCTTCTGTATGCAAGGTGATGTTAACATTTTTTTCGACCATGAAGGACCCTTGTTGATAGAGTTTAAGGAACCTGGAGTGAACCTAAATGCAAATCTGTACAATGGAACATTTGAATAAGCTTCATCAAGCAATAAGACGGAAACGTCCAGGAAAACGTATGCGTGGGGTCATTTTGCTGCACGACAATGCTAGCCCTCATGTTTCTAATGTGGTAAAAGAAAATCTTCAACGAAAGAAATGGAAGGTTTTAGAGCATCCACCCTACAGCCCGGATCTATCGCCTTGCGTTTCCATATTTTTGAATCGCTGAAAATGGCGTTAAAAGTACAGATAGTTGTGGAAGACTTCTTCAATCAGCAGCCGCAAGAATTCTATGAGCAGGGTAAAGTAAAACAATGGGATAGGTGCCTTAACTGTGACGGTAATTATTTGTAATTAAATTGTTGAATACATTTTCTATAAAACAAAGATGGGTTTCAATTGAACACACCTCGTATATACAGGGTGTAACAAAAATGGTAGTCGTCACTTACAGAACTTGTAGCAGACATTAAATCCACGAAAAGTTCCTTTGAATAGGTATTCGAAAACGCTTCGTTATAGAGTTACAGCCCTCTGAGGTGCCACTTTTCCAATTACTTTTTCTTGATTGTTTAGACGATAGTTGCATATTGAAATTGTATGCTCTCTCCAATCAAATAATTTAATATTCGTGCTTAATTTCGTGTTCACAGATGCAGCAGGGGCGTATCATTTGGGACAGAGTGGTTGTGCAATATTTTCTCCGTCATTTTTAATATGCTTGCACTTGCATTGCATGTTCAGCTTGAGAATACTGTTTCTCATACAAAAATACATAAAAAGATCAAGCATTTATATGATTATCACATTATTTTCATTATATAATTTTGTATGCAGAACAATCTACTCAAAAGTAAATAAAAAAAGTGTGACGATGCATAGAAATATTATATGTTTTATAACCATTATTCCCCCAAGTGATACACCTATAGTGTATGTACGGAAATGAAATTAAACGTTATACTAGATGAACCATATACTCATCAGAAAGTTGTAACTCTGTAATTCAGTGATTTGGGGTCTAGAAACTTTATATATATCTGAGCGGGGATCCTACAGCTTCTGCCGCATTTAGATCGCTGTCTCCTTTAATCCCTCCATTTCTCTTCCTCGGTCAGTCATTGTTGCTTCCACTCCATTTATCCATGTCATGGTGGGTCTTCCTCTTCTTCTTCTATTTGTTGGGGTATAATTGAACGCAAGTTTTGGCCATCGCTCTTCTGAAATCCTCATCATATGCCCATACCATAAAAGTCTTATTTCTATCCTCTCTTTAGTCGTGCATATTTTTTGTGTTCCCCTTCTTTTTTTTATTTGGTATATGCTCTAGCAGAGATGTTCTGGATGCTTTTCTTAGAAAATCCATTTCTACAGTTTATATTTTCTTTTAACTCCTCACCGATTAGTGCTAACATTCTGATCCATATGTCAGTATTGGTTCTACAATTGTTCTGTAAATAGGTATTTATTTTGATCCAATTCATCAGATCCGCAGCAATGAGTTAAAGATCCGTAAACGTTTCTGATCTTGTTGCACTTTATATTCTATGTCTATGTTTGATGTCTTCTCGCATGATGATGCACTGCCCAAGTATTTATATTGCTCGCATTTTCTTATTTCTTGTATTGTTAGGTTCAGGTCTTCCTGTTTTTCTCCTATCCGGAGATATTTCGTTTTTCCTAGGTTGACATTTATGCCTCACTTTTCACATTCTTCTCTAAACTTTCTGAACATGTAGTCTATGCCCTCTGCACTATTTGCAATAAGCACTTGATCATCGGCGAAGATCGGGGATTCTTATAAATATTAAAAATGGCACGGGCATACATTCTGTTGAGGCCGATCTTCGTCAGAATATTAAAAAGTTTTTTAAGGACACTGTGTCGTAAGCTTTCTCTAGAAGTCTAGATCAATAAATATAAGATGCGTAGGTAAATTGCGGGCTTTCCGTTTTTCTACGACTTGTTGCAGTGTAGATATATTATCCAAACATGATATTCTTGCACGAAAACTACGTTGTTCTTCTATTTCCTCACACTCTGATTCAATACCTTCCTTTAATATTCTGCCATACAACCGTCCCATTGAACTAGTAACACTTATTCCTCTATAATTTCCACAGCTCTTTCTGTTTCCTTTCTCGTAGATTAAACTAATATATGCTAGATTCCAGTCTAATGGAATACTTTCTCACCTTATCATGCAGTCATTAAAGATATATATATATATATATAT